>JADMNG010000048.1:0-217062 GCA_016097075.2 Sporothrix phasma | reverse complement strand
GTTGATCAATACAGTCCTTCTCGGAGAGGCCAGTGAACTTCCCCTCCCGAACGAGCTTGACCCTATTTCTCATAAGCCTTTCGAAAAACGCAGCCGCAGAAACGCCTACCGTGATTAATGATTAGCTTCAAGTCTTTTCGTGAGGTGAGCGCTCCTTACGTACCAGATTCGAGTGTACATTGGACTAAGGATAGTTGGATAGAAGCCATCTCGGAGAGCAACCTGTCCCGTATCGGCCGTGGTGGAAAGTTGTCGTCCCATCGAAGCTGCGAACCCGCGACCCAAGTCAACACAATGAATGGGTGCTTGATTGGGTTATCAAAGGTAAGGCTGTGCCCGTGGCATTTTGGAGCCCAGGGAAGCGTTTGGCCTCGAGCGTCTGGAGGATCTGCAGTTCTTGTTCAAGCGCGTAAATCTTTTCGTCTTGGCAACCGGGCATGTACAGTGGCACGCGAATGGCCAAGCTTTCCCTGTCCTTGAAGCGAAGCTCGAAGACATGACACTGGCCTCCACGGTACTCGGCCCCAAAGATGGCGATTCCCCGCTGAGTCCGAGCTCGGAAATGGCAAAAGGGATATTGTCCGCTGCTAACCTTCGCCTCTCTATTGAAGTCATCGTATGGAAGCAATGGTAGGGTCGAGGCAGCTGGAAGGGTTGCTGAGAGGGCGTAAGGCTATAAAAATCGAGATTTGTTTCCTACCGTTGTATTAGAAAGTTTTGGTTAAGGAAGGGAGCAGCCCTGCCCCTACATGCACTTTCTTTATTTCTTATGTAAGGGGCTGTGCTCGAGTGGGCGGAATAGTGCTCTGTATTCTTTCACGCAGGCGGCCTGAGCTAAAATTCCAACGCCCATCATTGATGAGGTCACGTGTGGTCCACGGCAGTCTTACGGGTTTATCCAAGATAAATTCAAGCCTGTGTCATAAAGGCACAACCGTACAAATGATTAAGACTACACCGTGTGACTGATAGTATTCAGAGCCTGGCCCTGGGTTTAGTTGTATAGTACGGTACGGAGTAGTGTTTTTCGCATTACTTGGGAATACGGCATCAGGTCAACGGGGATTGTTTTATTCAAGGCCTATCCATACAAATTCATCCTTTCATAACCATAGGCCGTGCGATAAAGGGCCAAAGTCCTCAGACTACCTTCTCCTCCTCAGGGACAATCGAGAGCGATATAGCTCTCTAGTCAGGCACTGTGTCGATATGGGCGCCATGAGGGTGGTTATCGGCTTTCGCGTTGCAAGTGCAACGGCATCCACGCTGACGGAGAGGCGCAGAGAAGTACCAGATGGTATCAATGTGTTGCAAGTCCTCCGGGTACTATGGATAGCATAAGTCAGACATCAAGCCAATCAAGGTAAGAAGCAAAGAGCGGTCGCCACGTATATCAGCCGGCTTGAGATTGATGTTTGCCTTGCCCTGCGTAATCTCGCACGACCCTTCAAAGTCATCTCCTGGGTAAAGAGAGAGCTCAAGGCTCTCAGTCAGGTCGAGCCTCTCGAGTTCGTCGAAGAACACGGAGGCGAACCGGAGATCCTTCTCGGTAAGAGGGCTGTCTTTCTTTTCTGAGTAGTGAAACTCAGTCGGCTTCAGCTGCTTGTCTCTGTCAAAGCCCAAATGGAAGGCTGTGGCTCCTTCGTTCCGGGGATTTCTCCCTCCCAAGGAGTCGAGGTGCCACCATATTCAACCAGCTTCTGCCTGTGGTCGATATCAAAATGGCGATGAAGCATGGACAGCCCAAATCTCTGATCCATTCCGGCTGTGACAAAAAAACTCAAGAAGTGGCCTTCAATAAGATCCTCACCGTTCGTCTGAAGGTAGGTGGCACGGGCCGTAGCGATAGTGGCGCGAGCATCGTCAAGAGTCGGCAGACTCTGGAAGTGGCTGTGCGAGTAGGGACAGAGAACCGCGGCCATTGTGAAAGAAAGTAGATGAAGCGGACGGGTGTCGTAAGAGTTGCGTACTGAGTGGCAAGAAGGATTGTGAGATGACTGAGTGAAAAAGACCTCTACAGATGGAGGCCATAAGCTTCTTAATAGCAACCATATGCCTGAGAGATCACACTGTGAGGCAACTGCATCACAACGGACTCTCCTCTGAGACGCGTACAAGGCCTGGATGAAGAGCAACCGTGCGCGACGTCGTGCGTTCGAGTTGTGAACGTACCACATGCCTCGGAATCGCCCTCCATGGGACGTCTTGTTGACCTTCGTAGAGAATGTTGTTGTCTGTCGCACAGTCCAGCCGCTGAGATGGTGGCCAGATATCGGCTTTCATTGGCTACAAAGTCACAATACAAGAGCCGCCTAGGCAGCAATACAAAATGGAGGCTGGCAAATTACCGGCCATCGGTGACTGAGCCAGATGACTAATATTGTTGACTGCCCATAACGCGACGCGCGAGTCAACACACGTTGTGAATTCGTTCGGTGCAACCTCACACCGCCTGCCACCGCCCCGACAATACCCACGTGTCTGGGAATAAGCACAGTCCTGTCCAGCGACGAACGCTGGCAACGATACCACACACCACGAAATGGGCGGCTGCCAGGTTGCGCACTGGGCGCGCACGGGGAGTTTGTGCTCAAGGCCAGCGACGACACGTCGAGCGATGCGCCGCCCGAGACGACCGAGGAGGACTCCGACTATGCGCACTGCCACGGCATCGGCGGCGGCTCCGGCGGCTCAGACACATCTCCGCTGCCTTCGGAGCTGATCGGGAACGACGACGACCCCTTGATCCCACGGCTGCGGCGATTGACCGCGTTTTCCACGACGCGCGCGCGACCTGGCAACACTTTGTTTGCGAGGCCGAGGCGCTGCCGGCGTGCTCGTTCCCCCGCCATCTCAACAACCCGTACATTCTACTGCAGAATGTGCCCGCCCTGCCCAGCCGGATACCGTCGGGGCCTCTCCTGGCTGGACGGCCGATATGGCACGTGTCTGATCCCGGAACCGATGATATGAACAGTGGCTCGTTGGACATGCAGAGGGTTGCTGGCCTTCGCGATGAACTTGTCCTGTGGTGCAGGGATGCGATCACGTGCCGCACCACGGCGGCGCCCGCGCCGGACGATGTGCCGGCGCTGCGATCGCGCGGCCATCTGATCCTGACGCTGGGATGGGCGTACATTTTGTCCGTGCGTTTGCTGGAAACTCAGCGCCGGACGGTTGTGTACACACCAGAGGCCCTGCAGCCGCAGAGCGCCAAAGATGCGGCGCGCCTACGCCGGCAGGGCCGGCTGGTGCTGAACTTGACGGGCGACGGCGTCTCGCCGCAGCTTGTGCGGTGGCTCTGTGCGCTGCTGTCGCCGCAGCTTGGCTGGCGGGTACACGGTTTTCCGAGGGTGCCGCCGTGGGCATCGCATTGTACGGGCGATGCTGTCTTTGCGGTGGTCGCCAACGACAGCGTTCTCGAGACCCCAGTGATCGCGCCGCCGACGTCGGCCACCGCTTCGGTCCTGCTTGCCGAATTTTGCGCCCTTTATTGCTTGAATGCGGCAGACGAGCCGGGCGACGTGGTATCGGTCTCGCCCATTACGGCGGCGTTCATGGCCGCGCTCGCGCTCCCGTTATACCGCCTGTACGACTTGGAGCCCCAGTTTCCCTTGCCGCAGCTGCGGAGATGCACGCCCTGCAGCGACAAAGGCGGGGTGGCGACGCGCATCAACTGTTTTGTCGCCGACTTGCGCTACTTTATGACGCTCAGTATAAGCTGGAGGCCAATGTGGTCTATCGCCTGGAGCGTCTTTTGGCAGCCCGACACGGACGCCAACCTGGTCAGTCCCTGGCTGGCCGGCGCCCTGGATGCCCTGCGGCCGACTCTGGCGTCGGGTAACTTTGTGAAACTCGTGCAGGTCTTTGCCATGCGCCGGCCACGCGTTGCTTTGTGGTGGCTCGGGCTCTGCCTGCTTGGTAACCAAGGCATTCTCGAGATGGTGGCTCGGTACTTGGAGACGCTGGAGGAGAAGTACGGGCGCGGGTCGTCGGCCAGGCCGTGTATTACCGCATTTGCCTGGACCGGCGTCCAGCATGCCTTTTCACACGCACCGCCGCCGCGCCCATACAACAAGGACGACCAGGACGGCCATGACGGCAAGGATGCGTCGCAGCTGGTCGCACGGGCGGACTTGTTGTGGCACCGGTTAAATTTTAACCTCCAAGACGAATCGAGCCAGCTGGCTTGGCGTCCGTTTGGCTATGTCCGCAAGGAATACATCGAGCCGGATATCTGGCCATGGCTCGAACACGGGTGCCAGCGGCGGTACGTCACGTGGGTATGGTGGATCAAGGCAAAGGACAAGGCCACTGGGATTATCGGGACCACGACCAGCGAAGAGCGCGGCTTCCGGGCCGACACCGGCCGAGTTGTCCAGAACGTGCCCGATGTTCTCGGTATTCTCGGTAGTCTCGGTGATCCTGACGGCGCCTCAACACCTATTAGCGCAGTTATCAAGCGCGAGCCGTCCATGGAGACGACGCTGCGTATGGTTAACTATTGCATGTTGGATATGGGGGGCGAATTCGACATGAGCTTGGCTGTCCTCGGTGGAATCACATCTCACAAATGGCTGCGTGGATGGGGATGTTTCGCTAAATAAAAAAGAACTAGAATACTGTCAATCGGCTTATGCTCTTATATTACGCGAGCTATTTCTTCCAACTGCTCCCTCCGCGCTTCCCTTTGCGCCCTTTGTCTTTGCCCTTGCTGCCCAACGTCACAGGATAGCCTGTGAGATCCATCTGTCAAGGTTTGGTGGCCTAAAGGTGGGCTCCCTAAACAGAACCTAGGATGGTATGATATTTCCGAGGGAGAGCTGATATAGATTGTGATGTCAGCCGAAGAGCAACTAACCTAGACGATGTCGTCTTCTTTGCTTTGAAAACCGAACTCCCTGAACGGTCGACAGTCGACCCACAAAGTCTGAGTACATGACGTTATAAATGTAGTTCCGTTGATTTACAGTGCCTCCCGTACGTGGTCACCGTTTGTTCGGTTGAGTATGGTATAGAAGGATGTTTGACAGCTGTCTATTTATGGCCGGGAACAATACTTGAAACAAATGCTGATCGCTGGCCGCCCAAGTCATCCCGTCTTTGTAGCCCCGACCTACTAGCCCCGACCCACTAGACGCTCCATTCTCGCTTCAAAGCCCTTTTCTAGCTGAAAATGCGATGGAAGGCTGCAAGAGAGACTTCAGTTTCACGACCCGTACTTGTACTGTACGAGTTCGCACCACGGAACGACCTGGAAGCCTCATGGATCACTAGGGCCGGGCTAAGGAGATGAGCACTCGTCACAGTTTTCGTCTATGTATGTCGAATTGAAGGATAAGTCTATGTGTGGACATTGGTCGTGGCCCTTTTCAGGGCAGTCCTTCCACCCCTGGAAAACAAAGTGACCACATGAATAGTTATTCCATTGTTTTACACACATCGTGGTCTATTCTGGTTAGACACGTCGCTATGGGTGTCGTTCAGACATAAGACTTACGTTGGCCCAAACCCGGTGGTAGGTTGTTCGGGTGGTCTTGTGTCGATGGATTCGCACGATGGTCGATAGTGAAAGCCACTGTCTCGCGACGGAGGAGCTATAGCCCGATGAACCGTAAAGTCGAGATATACTGTACTTTTGTCGTCGTTGCGAGCGTTTGATTTTGTTCGCCCTTAATCGTAGTTGTGTCTCTAGTTTGAGGGTGGGGCGATGTACGAGTAAAGAGACCAGTGCCTGAAATAAAGTGGAAAGACGGGCATTAGTGCCTATTGATCGACACTACCCCACTCTCACTACCCAGTACACTACCCCACCATCGATTAGTTCCGCGTACGAGAAGAGGATGGGTGGGGCAGTTTCCCAGCATCCTACTTTTTCAACTTCTCAGGGCACTACGAGCAGCTAAATCGCCCCAATTTTGCAACGTTACTACGAGTACTCTTCTACTACTCAGTACACCCATCTCCTGACCCAGTGTTTCGCCATGGCGACGCGCATTTTCGTCATGTGTCAATACCACCGTATCCCAGCGGAAGCCGTACAGCACAGCAGCAGTGGTAGCGGGACTACGACCGGTCCCAAGACCGGGTGCGATCCACGGACGCTATCCATGAGTAGCGCAGATGCGATAGGAAGATGTGTCTGAAGGAATAGGGCACGGGTGTGGGGTAGGCTGACGCCCGTGTCCCAACAGCCCAAGGCGCCTTGATTGTGCCCGACCTGGCTCGCGTAGTGCGGCTTTGCACCAAGCAATAAAATGGTGCCACAGCAAAAGCGCGAATCCACAGGGTGTCGGGACGACCCGAGCCTTGCGCAAGTTGCATTGTAGCGCCCTTTGTTTACTTACGCGATACTGGCCGACCTTTGGTCGTTGGGTTGGACCACCGGGGTTTAATTGGCAACGCCACTCATTTGTTTTGGGTTAATAATCTGCAAAGGTGCTGCAAAAGAAGTAGGCGGTTATCGGGATATGGTAGCCTGCCCTCCTGAATGAATGGAAAGAGGCACCAGTTAAGTAAAGGCAAACTGTGACGGGCCAGGGCCACGAGGGGCAGGCAAAGCTCTGCCCAATCGCGCGCTAGATGAGTGCACGGTCATCACGTAGCTAGGATAATTGGTTGAGGAAAATCCTGCAACCTGTCCTTCTCGTTCTCTTTCTTCTTTCTCGTTTTCGTTCTTCTTTCTCTTTCTTCTTCCTCGTTCTCTTTCTTTTCTTTCTCCTCTTTCTTCTCGATCTCTACGTTTCGTTAGAATTCAGCATCTACCATATAAACTGACTTGTACAGACCACGTCATGGCAAGGATTATTTTGCTGCGCCAGGCAGTGAAAGCGTCGTCCGTCGTCGACTCCGACGAGCTCCGCCAGGCCGTCGCCACCTGGCTCGATTTGTACCCCGACGGCGCATGAGGTCGACACCTCCTTCTTTGCGAGCCGTGTTTTTTGATTGTGTTAACTCTTCTCCTTATCTGTGTGTGGTTATCAAAGTTGCTACCTTTATTATCTTTATACGTGTACGGTGTGAAAGGCTACCGGCTCTTGTTTCACGTGTTTGTATGTTGTAAAATGTTGCTATGTTGTGGGCTGTGTGGCTCGTCGGGCGAAAAGTGATTTAACCGAACGTGGCAGAAACTAAGGGATACGATAATAAAATGAAATTTGTGGGAAAAAAAGGAAATGTCCACTGCCGACAGTGATGCCTTGAGATGGTGAACATTGAAAAAAACAAGAAAGAAGAAACCTCTTGGCCCCCTGATAGGTTTCTCTTTACAAAGCATGTGCAAGGACAGTCGCTACATGAGCGAACTTCCTTTTTGGCCAACATTCAAAAATTATTATTATTATTATCCGCCTTTCTCAGCCAATCCTGACTATTGGCGACTAGCCAGGTAGGTGGGGACGAGCAGGATAACAGGCAATGTATTAAAAGGTGTAGGTAGTGACAGGTTGATGACGAGGACGTAGCCTGAGGAGCTACAACACAGGATGCAGGCAGGGATCTGACTAAATACAGAGTTTTCGGGACAGGGCGGGGTTTAATGGCAGAATGCTTGCTAGCACTAGCAAGCCAGGCGACAGGTCTGTGACAGTTGTAGGGGCGTTTTTTCCTGATGCGGTCGAGATCAGGGACGCGTCTCGTGACTTTGGTTTCTTGGTTTGGCTTGGTGTGTGTGTTCTCTGTTGTCCGCCGGCAGGGTCCATTCGCGCCCCCCCTCACTATATAGATTGTGATGCCAGCCGAAGAGGAACTCATCTAGACGATGTCATCTCCTTTGCGTTGGAAAAAATGATCCCTGGTCGGTCGACAGTCGACTCACGAAGTTTGGGTACATGATGTTACGAATGTAGTCCCGTTGATTAACAGTGCTTTCCGTTCATGATCACCCTTTGTTACTTTTGAGTATGTGTCGGAACAAGGGCTGAGTATCCGATCCAATTGTCGGGTCAGCTCCTATTGAGGGCGGGTGGCTGGCTGCCTTTGGGCCAGACCCTCCCTCGGGTTTTCTTTTGTGTCTTTTGTCTAGTTTGTTTTGTGCCTCCTTTTCCAGGCAGAAAGGAACGGTGTCCTGACCCACACGCAATACCCGTCGGAGATACGTAGTTCCTGAGGAACCCCTATTGGAGGACAAGCACTCTGGAGTTTATCATCATCATCATCCTTGTTTTTGGTATCATCGTTCTTGGGATCTTGTTGGATCATCATCGTTTCTCTCAGTTTTTAGCTATCAGAATTATCATCGTCGTTATCACCAAACAAGAACGCGTCTCCTTTTGATCAAAGGAGATTTCCCAGCAGTTGGTACGTACGACAAAGAGAGAGAGCGAAAGCTAACACTTGTAGAGGTTTTGCCTGCCCGGCATCCGCCTGGGCAGGCGGAACTATGCGCCAGCATTAGCACTCCGATACTCTCGTCACTGCCACCGAACGATACCTACGACACCGATCACGACCTCCCTCCACATTCTTCTTTTTGTTCTTGTGTTGTTGTGGTTGTAGGGACGTTTTCTCCTGATGCCGTCTTGACATCAGGGACGCGTCTCGTGACTTTGGTTTCTTGGTTTGGTTTGGTGTGTGTGTTCTTTGCTGTGCGCCGGCAGGGTGCATCCGCGCCCGCCCTCACTATCTGAGGTTAATTGTCGGATCATCGACTTAGGTCGGGTCCGCACACGATGGACCGAGATCCGGCAACTTCCTCCAGGTGCTATTGTGGCATGAACTTAGATAGTATCGTAGGCTGCCGTCCTTTCTGGGATGTAAACCCAAGGACTCCCTCCTCCTTCTCTCAAGTTTAAGATAGACAACCCAGAATATACACACCAGATTACAACAGCAAGAGCCTTCCAAAGAGAAGAGGCCTTTTGCACGGTAATCGCCGTGTATCCCTTTTGGATCAACCTTTCATCACACTCACACACGCAAACGTTTGCCAGTTAAACCAACATTATGGTGTAGAAAAATGTTTGACAGCGTCTGTTTATGGCAGGGAACAATACATGACAAACGCTGATCGCTGGCTCCCCAAGTCATCGCATCGTTGTAGCCCTGACCCACTAGAAGCTTTATTCTCTCTTTAAAGCCCGTTTCTAGCTAAAAATGCGATAGAAGACTGCAAGAGAGACTTTGATTTCACGACTCGTACTGTACGAGTTTACTCGTACACTCGTACATATACACCACGGAACGACCCGGAAATCTCATACATCACTAGGGGCCGGGCTAGGAGATAAGCACTCGTCACACTTTTCGTCTACGTATGTCGAATTGAAGGATAAGTCTAAACACTGGTCGCGGCCCTTATCAGGGCAGTCCTCCCAGTCTTGGAAAACGTAGTGGCCACATGAATGTTTTTCCCACACTTGTACACACATTTTGGTCTACTCTGGTTAGACACGTCGCTATGGGTGCCGTTCAGACAAAAGACTTACGGTGACCTTGAAGCCGGTGGTAGGTTGTTCGGGTGGTCTTGTGTCGATGGATTCGCACGATGGTCAATGGCGAAAGCCACTGTCTCGCGACGGAGGAAGCTATAGCCCGATGAACCGTAAAGTTGAGATATACTGTACTTTTGTCGTCGTTGCGAGCGTTTGATTTTGTTCGCCCTTAATCGTAGTTGTGTCTCTAGTTTGAGGATGGGACGATGTACGAATAAAGAGACCAGTGCCTGAAATAAAGTGGGAAGACGGACATTAGTGCCCATCGATCGACACTGCCCCACCTCGCTACATTACCCCACCATCCGAAAGAAGAGTAGTCCCCGCGTACGAGAAGAGGATGGGTGGGGCAGTCTCCCAACATCCCCCTACTCCTACGAAGTACTTCGTACGAAGTATTTCAACTTCTCAATGCATTACGAGTAGCTAAATCGCCCCAACTTTGCATCGGTTCTACGAAGTACTCTTCTACTAAACCCGTCTCCAACCCAGTGTTTGCCATGGCTACTGAAGGCGGGTAGGGTCTACCCTTCTTGTTCTTGTTTGTTCTACGCGTGGTTGGCTTTTGGTTGGAGTCTTTTTAGCCCTCTGTGGCTGATAAACGTGGCTTGTAGGCTGGACCCTGGACCCACTGCTATCTCATCTGCGACTATTTATTATCGTTGGCTTTTAAAACATCTTGTTCTCATCATCCATCTTTCTGGATCATCGTTTCTATTTTAATTTTTAGCTATCATCAGAATCATCATCGCCTTTACCACGAAACAAAAACGCGTCTCCTATTGATCAAAGGAGATCTCAAACAATTGGTACGTCCGACGGAGAGTGAGAGAGACAGCTAATAGTTCTGCCTGCTCGGGCATCCGCCCGGGCAGAGGGAACTGTGCGCCAGCATTAAACACTCCGATACTCTCGTTACTGCCACCGACCGATACCTACGAGACCGATCACGACCTCCCTCCACATTCTTCTTTCGTTCTTGTGTTGTTGTGGTTGTAGGGACGTTTTTCCTGATGCCTTCTCGACATCAGGGACGCGTCTTGTGACCTTGGTTTCTTGGTTTGGTTTGGTGTGTGTGTTCTTTGCTGTGCGCCGCCAGGGTCCAGCTGCGCCCGCCCTCAGTAATCACCGTGCTAATGGCGAGGGGGATCTTTCCAGTTCGCGTGCCAGTCTGTACTCGGTGAGCCTGCCACTCCTTATTAACCACCGGAGTATTGGGCGTGCCGTCAGACCGTCTCGTAGTCGGAGGTCAAGGTCCTCCTTGGTGCCTGGCCAGTCCGTGGGCCGGACCGGGACGTCCGTGTCGCATTCTAGTATCACGTGCGTCGGTGTCTCTTCCTCGCACCGCATACACATCGGGGAGAATCGACGGCGTTGCGTCTAAAAAGGTAGGCGTTGAGGCCGATGTGGCCAGTGCGTATTTGTGTCAGTAGGCTGCTTTCGGCCTTGGTGAGGTGTTTGTGGCGCCGCCGTATAGCCTTGGCCGTCCAGCATGGCGAGCGTGCCGCGGTAGAAGCTGCGGAGCGGCCTACCGCTGCTTTTTGCCACCGTTCCTTCCACCGCTCCGTAACCGTTGCCGTCTCCGCCTCTTCTGGTGGCGGTGGCCTCGGCGTTGGTACCGGGGTTGTCTACGGCGGCCTGGCGGGGGTGGGAGTATTGTTTGCCGTATTGCCTTGGCTTTGACTTGGTAGTCTTGTCTCGTTAGGAACGTGGCGCGGCGCTGGGCTAGGTATAGGTCGAGTGGTGGTAGTCCGGCCTCCGTGTGCAAGAGGTAGATTGGCGTGGATCGATATGCGCCGACAACGGTGCGGAGGTATGCGTGGAAGGCCGAGTCGAGCGCCGTCGTGATGGCCGGCCGTTTTCCGGGAGAAACACGCTGGCGCCATAGGCCACGGTGCTCCGGAGTACGGCCGTGTAAATTAAGCTGGCCCACGGTACCGTACAGCCCCACGTCTTACCGGCTAACCGGGTTAGTGCGTGGCCTTGCGTGGCGAGGCGCCGTTTAAGTTGCCGTACGTGCTCGGAGAAGCCGACTTTGCGCGCGGATAGGCCGTGTGTGAGCTCGCGATAGCTCGACGTCTATGGTGCGTCTATGGTGCGTCTATTGTGCTTGATGTGAAAGCAGTCTACTCAAAAACGGCAAAATATGTCGATATGAATGACTTTGGATGCAAGTGGGTGTACCTCCCGAGAGGTAGCGGGTTCGATTCCTGCCAGGGCTCTTAACTTGCGGGTTTTTCTTCTGGTCAAAAATCCGTACCTCCCGCTGTTGACAGTCGAGCGTGGGTCGCCGCCCCTGTGAACTAATTTAAGCCGGTTGGAGGGCCGCCTTTACGAGCAGGGATAAGTCGGGCCTCTCCGTCCGGGTCCAAGGGCTAAAAACACATCGGATTTTCAGTGGGATAGTAGGACTAATGACGAACTTTTCGGAAGGATAGAAATAGGGGGCTATTTGCTACGGCATACTATGTATCTCATTGAATTTCGCACACAACATGATAGTTAGTTCTGTGATAGTTTATTCCCCAGAGGGTTCTGTCTAGCTAGTCGCCAATAGTCAGGAGTGGCTGAGAAAGGCGGATAATAATAATAATAGCCCTTCTTTTGTCTTCTTCTATTTTTCTCACCACAGAGAGCAACGAAAGGGTTCTTCTCGGGCTCCCCTTCATGATCGACAGCAATTTTGTCATTCGGTACGGTGCAGTAACACGCTCAGTCTACGGTAATATGATTTTCCAAGATGTGCGTTTGGTTGCTCCAACCGGCCGGATTGCCGACTCATTTGAAGAGGATACACCGTCTATCTTGCCACCTTTAAAGAAGATTCCGGCGAGCTTCCGGGGCTGCTCGCCGAGGATGTGTATCTTCCGGCCGTGACCAGACGGACGACACCGACGGGACTGTTGGCGTCGTCCGGCCCTCCTATGTCATGACAGTTTTGCGGGTCCTTGCACCATACGCCCTTCCTGACCAAGCATGGACCTTATGGACTTCTGACTTAGCCGTGGACAAACTGGATCAGCGAGACACTCACCCACGTGTGTGGGCGAGTGTTGAGAATTACCTTTTTCGGACAATACTCTCTACAAGAAGCAGGACAAGACCTGCAGGCAAGTGTGAACTGCCGGGCCGCCAAGTGGGCTGAGGCCAAGGAGCAAAGCTCTCGACAACATCCGGTCTTTGATGGACTGGTGACAGCACGCTTCTCGACAGCCGCTCGGGGCTTTCGCCTGTCCCAAGACCGATAGGCTGGCATCTTGAGCAGCCTGGGCGACAACCTCCTGCCACAGGAGAAAGACCTCTTTGGATTCATCATTTCCAGCTGAAAGGCCGCCCTTGCCTGGGACTTTGATGAAGTCGGACGCGTTGATAATACCATCGCTCCCCATCAAGAGATCAGGACTGTCCACCACCAAGCTTTCCAAGCCCGTAACATTCCCATTTCCAAACCCCTCATCTTGGAGGTCATCGAACTACTCAAGCAACATTTGCAGCGCAAGACCACTGAGGAAAGCCACGGCGCTTATAAAAACCCGTGTTTTTTTTTTGGTGAAGAAACGGACGGTGGTCTACAACTGATCGACAATGCGACAACATTACAACAAGTTCACGAACAGGGACGAATCTATTTCGCCTGGCACGGAAGATTTTTTTGGAAGCCCTTGGGATGCTCATCTCCGAGCTCGACCTGATCTCGGACTGTGATCAGATGACCTCGCCAAGAAGAGTAGGGACTTGACCACCTTTGGTACCCCATTGGCCTCTTCCTGGACAACAACAGAAGAGCACCAGGAGTATTTCGAGCCCATCTAAGAATGGATCGCTACTGCACCCATCCTGGTTTCCCTCTCCTACGCAGTGGATAGTGGTGAAATTTCCCTGCCTGGACCGCCGCAGAGGCTTGATGTGATGCGACAAAACGCGAGTGCCGTGGCCTCCTTATGGCACTTAAGCGTCTCCGCTCCCACCTCAACAAGCGCACAATTCACTGTGGAAACTGGCGCCTTCATTCTTGTTCAACAACTCAATGGCGCTCTTTCAGAGGTTCCTGGCGCCCTGATCGTGAGATGGGTGACGTGGATCCGTACATTCGACTTCAAGGTGAAGCACATACTAGGGACGATAAATATTGTCGCAGATGCCTTGACTCGCAAACCCATCACTGGCGCCAATCTCCGAGAAAGAGACACGGAAGGGGACTTTGATGATTTTGTGGATGCACAGATATTTCATCAGGCTGTCTCCACTAATCGGCCGCCACCCCCTCCGCCACTTGAGCCAGCTGGTGTTGATAGCAGGGACGTCACAGATTCACAACTACGTTCCCTGTTCACGATCTTCAAACCTGTTTACCAACGCCCAGCCAGACAATCCGAGAGGTGCCGCACTGCGCGCATTGGTTGTTTACCTCTTGTTTCCTCGTTTTCTTCCTGTTTACTCTTGTCTTTTGTTTGTGTGTGTTTGTTTTTTCCTTTTCTTTTCATCTCGCCCAGACTGATTCTGTGTTTTCTCGTTTTCTTTCATTTTCTTGTCAGTTCGTGATGAGCTTCAATTTTGTTCAATTCATTTATACCCCGTCCGTCGCCAGGCCTCCCCGGCCGGGACAGGTATAAATACGCCACCTCCAAGCCTCCTGATCCAGCCCATCAAAAAAAAAACAAAAAAAAACGTCTCAACAACCTTTAGCCGTTGACAACGACAACAGTCGGGCTGCGCCCTGCGTCTACTCCATGCCACGCCCATTGCCTCCCGCAACCCCCATGGGCACTAATGCCGTGGCATGGCCAAACAATCAAAGTCTTAGCCGCTGGCCCCTGCGCACGACCTTCACCACCCTGCCCAGCCATTCTCGACAAGCTGGAGGCCACTGTTCACTGGCCCAACCACTTCTACCAAGTTGCCTCCGACCGCACAATGGGCATGCATCGCTCCACGGTTGTGCATCTCTGTCTGCGTACACCTGCAATGTCCAGTGCCAACATGATCTCTCACTGAGTGGTGTCTTTTGGCTTCAAACTCGGTCACGAACGTTTTTCAACACAGGGCTCTGGAGACAAACGCCCTGCTGCTGCTACGGCTGTGCACGCGGCTGCACGAGACACTCCTGACGCGCGCAGCCACCGTCATGATCAGCAACAGTAAGTCTAAGAAAAGAACTAGGGACGATTGAGGGCGGTAGGGGCTACCCTCCTTGTTCTTGTTTGTTGGCTTTGGTTGGAGTCCTTTTTTAGCCCTCTGTGGCTGATAAGCGTGGCTTGTAGGCTGGACCCTGACCCACTGCTATCTCATCTGCGACTATTTATTTTCGTTGGCTTCTGGAACATCTCGTTCTCAGGATCCATCTTTCTGTATCATCGTTTCTTTTTAGTTTTTTAGCCCTCTGTGGCTGATAAGCGTGGCTTGTAGGCTGGACCCTGACCCACTGCTATCTCATCTGCGACTATTTATTTTCGTTGGCTTCTGGAACATCTCGTTCTCAGGATCCATCTTTCTGTATCATCGTTTCTTTTTAGTTTTTAGCTATCATCAGAATCATCATCGCCTTTACCACCAAACAAGGACGCGTCTCCTTTTGACCAAAGGAGATCTCAAACAGTTGGTACGTGCGACAGAGAGAGAGACAGCTAACAGTTGAGGTTCTGCTTGCTCGGGCATCCGCCCGGGCAGGCGGAACTGCGCGCCAGCATTAAACACTCCGATACTCTCGTTACTGCCACCGCCGATACCTACGAGACCGATCACGGCCTCCCTCCACACCGTTCTTTCGTTCTTGTGTTGTTGTGGTTGTAGGGACGTTTTTCCTGATGCCTTCTCGACATCAGGGACGCGCCTTGTGACTTGGTTTCTTGGTTTGGTTTGGTGTGTGTGTTCTTTGCTGTGCGCCGGCAGGGTCCAGCTGCGCCCGCCCTCACTAGTCGCCAATAGTCAGGAGTATCTGAGAAAGGCGGATAATAATAATAAATACAAGCCACATATTTTCGCCACGGAGGGTTGAAAAGGACTCCAACGAAAAGTAAACAACGCGTAAAACAGACAAAAACAAGAAGGGTAGCCCCTACCCGCTTCAGTATTATCAACAAAGACCTACTTTTGTTTCAGCTACTTCGATAAAATGTTTCACAGATATCTCGTAGTAGTTCGTTCAAACTAACTAGAAGTGGTGGCAAAGTATCGAGTTTCGATGGATAGTTGCCTCGAAATACGTCGGCCATAACCGTGCCAATGACGGCCGGGTGCTCTAGGACTTTATGATGGCCAGACACTAGCAAACAAGCTTTCCCATGGCCCGTCCGCCGATACGTAATCACATCCTCGGTCTCGTTACAATCAAGAAGGATTTGTGGCAGTATACCGCTGCTAATAGTAGGGTCAGGCTCCTGTCCACGCGAAGTGTGATGCGGGCTCCGTGCTAGCGTCGCCTCCCTAGCTGGTACAAGATCCATAAGTGAATTTGTAAAAGCCGTAAAGACAAACAACGTCAGACACGCCTGGTAGACAGCGACTGCGGGGAAGCCTCTCAAGTGTGTTGGGGCAAAAGATCGGCGGCGCGGATGATTTGTCCAGCATGCCAGGCTGCGGCATACTGGTCGCCGCTTTCTGCCCAGTCTTGTAGACGAGGAAGCGCCTGGTTGAATTCTGCCTCTCCGAAGCGACCCGCAAAGCGCTGCATGTCTTCAAAGTCTGCATACAGGGACATTATGAGAAAATCGCCCACCAACTGTGATTCGGGGATCATGAAATGCATCATTCGAAGTTTGGAGATTGTGGTTTGTATGGTCTCATGGAGCTCCAAGCGGCGTGGGCCCATCCAATGACTTGAACTGTTGGCCAGCCCGGCCGCAGCCCGTGCATCTTTGTAGGCCCACACTGGACACCAGAACCCATACAGGATTGCCAGAGAAGAGAAACCAATGTCAATGGTGCCAAGGTCCGAAGCAAGACCACTGGTATTGTACATGCCATCAATGACTGTCAAAGAGCCATCGGTAATTTGGTTGTTCAGACGCTGCAATTTCCAGTCTCCTGCGTCACGGGCCTCCACTGGTCTCGGGCAGCAGGCAACGTAAAGGATAATTCGGTAACGGATATCATTGGACTCCGGTTAAATGCCATTGAAGCGCGCATCTCCGTAATAAACATGTGAAGTACTAGTCTAGTCCACAGGTGTTAGCACGTGTTAGCAGATGTCGAAAGGATGCTGTGAGTTCAGACGCACCTCTTGTATGACTGCTGCCGCACCCACTGTTGCCAGACTCGATTCCATTCTTCTTCATGGCCATCAGCTTCTGGCACAGTCAGTGGCACGTAATACCCTTGACGAAACGTGCCAGAACGGCGAAGCATCTAAACATCTGTTAGTAGCTAAACAAAAGTAGACAATGGTAAGAACGGTACTCGGACGAGACTGACTGTGATAATGCTGGAGGAAAATCCTTCGCCAATCTCCATCTTCCGACGATGCCCACTCCAGAGCGCAATCTCTACCCACAACACAAAAGACTGGCTAAATTGTAGGTCACGCGTCACTCGATTGTCATTGTCGACTGCGTGCCGGACTGCCAGTTTGACAACCTCTTGCAAAGCCAGTCCCATTTGCCAGACTTTCGCAGCGGCAAACAATGTCGAGCCACTAGCCACAATGGCAGCCAAGAGTTCTGTACGACATCCATCTGGGTGGAAGGTGGCCGCATGGATCCATGAGTCCGGCTTTGAACCTTCGCGAACAAAAAAAGCATGCAGAAAAATGCTCAATAGCTCGCACGATGGGAATGAACGTATGGTGGTGGTAGCCTTTGAAAACTGAATGGCCATCGATAGAATTGCGTCACGCGCAGCCGACTGCAAGGGGCGTGATACTGGCGATAAGTGCCACTGTCGCACCTGCCGGACCTCGGGTGACTGTGCGACTTGGCTCTCGTCCAGTGAAAGAGCCTGGCTCTCGGAATAGGCATTGTCTTGCGCCACGGGCGTGAAGAGCCATGGTGATTTCAGATACGCCTTGTACCCCGAAGCAGCCGCGTTGGCCAAATCTGTTCGTGATGGTGCGCTGCGGGATAAAGTGGTTGGTGGTGGCGCAGGGAGATATTGGGCATTTGGCTGCGTCGTTTCTCTTTGCTCAACGTGACCCTCTGTACCGATTTGTTCGGCTGGAGGATCTGGTATCGTGTTTCCAGGCGTGCCATCAAATAAGAAACCAAAGTCCTGACTCACGTTGAGCAAGTCGTTTGGTGCCAAGTCGAAATTGTCCCAGTACACGGCTTCCGCTGGCGAGTGGTTTACAAGACTGGGAGCCCCAAACTGTAAGGTTTCACCACCCGGGCCTACGTTTGTCGAGGCCGAGAA
Source organism: Sporothrix phasma (assembly GCA_016097075.2). NCBI lineage: Eukaryota > Fungi > Ascomycota > Sordariomycetes > Ophiostomatales > Ophiostomataceae > Sporothrix > Sporothrix phasma. Next base: position 199,288 of record JADMNG010000048.1, on the reverse strand, counting down.
GTTCCACAGGCTGTGGAATATGTCAGAGGACGGCGTTTGCGTGCCCGATTGTAGTTTTGATACCTCGGATATTTTTGAGTGTACGGAAGTTTGCGAAGTTTGCATGGGATCCGTAGACGAGGTTGTGCCTATGGTAGTATCTTGTTGTTTCGGGGACGTCCTTCTGGTGCCTTCATCTCTGCACTCCACCCCGCGCTCCTGACATCGAAAACAGGGCCTTTGGTTGCTGCATTTTGTCTTTGCACGCACGCAAGATGCGCAAGCTTGCGAAGCACGGAATGATCCGCGTGGATAGCCACGAGGCGTCCCATGAGCGGGATGATGGTTCGTAATGTGGCGAGACAGGAGATCTCTGGTAAATACTGTCAGTTATCCACAGACATTAGGACGGGTTGAGAAACAGGCATCGGCTTACCTTCTGTTGAACCTCTTGGGGCACTTCGGACAAGCGTGATCCTTGAATTCAAATCTACGAGTGTTAGCCTTGCCAAATATCGTACAGATGTGATTGCCACTTACGGGATGCCACATGACGAGATAGGTGGTCCTTTCGATCAAACTGTTTGTTGCACACGGGGCATTCGTGGGTTCTTGCCCCGGGAAGCCGTTTGTGGAGGTGGAGATGATGCCATGGTGATGTTCGTCATCTTCGTAGGTTATTGTCTATTGGTGAACTCAGGACGGAGAGAATTTCGGACGGCAGTTCACGGGGCAGGTGGGTGGTCGATTCCAGTGGCGAATCTTTAGTCGTCATTGCTAGAATGTCCGGGAGGGGGGGCTGTAGTGCCACCACTGCTAGTGCCGCGACAGTGGGGCAAATTCCGAGCGGGCGGTATTCCGAGTGGGCATGTCCAATAAGCTTCTTTCCACTCCTTAATAATTTTGGCCTAGGCGCCTCTTTTTTACGCTCTGTTACTATGGTGGACGCGGATGTCTGGATCTTGCCATGGATCTCTTAGCTGCCTCGGCATTATGTGCCAGTTTGCATCCCGATAGAGTGCCACATATATGACATAGAAGCCCTTCGGACGTGTCGACAAAATGCTTCTCTTTAATCTGTTTACTCGTCACGAGTCGGCACATTGGCTCACTCCTTCGACTCTCTCCCAAATCTAACGCCATATCCTCTACACGCAAACCACACATTCTTACCAGGGACACACTGTCACCATGTCAGAAGAACAAGTCGACGTTCTCATCTGCGGCAGCGGGTCCGCCGGCCTTTGCGCTGCAATGTGGCTCGCTCGTCGTGGCATCAATTACAAGATTGTTGAACGCCGACCAGGTCCATTGGCAAACGGCCAAGCCGACGGCGTGCAATGCCGCACGGTCGAAATCTTTGAGAGCTTCGACATATCTGAAGATATGCTGAAGGAGGCTTACCACGTTCTTGAGCTGTCATTTTGGACGACCAACGGCGAAGGCGGCATTAAGCGTGTCAACTTTGCACCGGATATCGAGCCCGGTCTTAGCCACCAGCCACACGTCATCCTGAACCAGGCCAGAGTCAACGGACTGATGCTTGAAGACATCGAGCGGCGCACTGGCCACGTCGAGATGCTATATGGTGCCGAAGTACAGAACGTGGTTGTGGATGAGGCCACATCTCACGACATGAACGCAAACTGTGTGAAGACGCGAGTCACAATGGCAGATAAGACCGAGAGGTTTTCAAATCAAAATATGTGCTGGTATGTCGCCTTTTTCTTGAATACCGGCTTTGTAGCTTCGTAAACATCTTTTTGGCCCGGTACACTACTGATATATACACAGGCATGCGATGGAGCACATAGTTCTGTTCGTCATTCTCTAGGCTTCAAGATGGTTGGCGATAGCACTGATGCCGTTTGGGGCGTCATGGACGTCTATGTACAGACAGACTTCCCCGACATCCGCAAAAAGGCCGTGCTGCAGTCTGACCTCGGCAATTTGATTATCATCCCTCGCGAAGGAGGAGCGCTGGTCCGTTTCTACATTGAGCTTGGCCCCAACACACCTGTCGCCGAGGTGACTGAGGACATGCTTGCCGAAAAAGCACGCCGCATTTTCCACCCATACAATATCAAAATTGCAGGCACAGTGTGGTGGTCGGCATACAAGATTGGCCAGCGTCTTGCCGACTTTTTCTCAAAAAACAACCGAGTCTTCCTCACTGGCGACGCTTGCCATACGCACTCGCCCAAGGCCGGGCAAGGCATGAACGTGAGCTTGCAGGACGGCTACAACATCGGCTGGAAGTTGGCTGCGGTGTTGAGGGTGAGATGCCACAATCCATTTTGGACACATATGTGTCTGAGCGGCGGCAGACGGCACACGACCTCATTGAATTCGATCGCTACTTTGCCAAGCTCTTTTCGTCCAGCTACCGGCGGGAGCATGGTATCACCACCGAGATGTTCAAGGACAAGTTTGTTCAGGCTGGCCGCTATACCTCTGGTCAGTCGATCAAGTACGAAAAGTCCGTCCTCGTTGAGCCAAGTGATGAGGCCAAGCAGTTGGCACCCAACGTCACTGTGGGATGCGATTCCCAAGTGCCCAGGTTGTGAGATTTGGTGATGCCAAGGCAATGCAGCTGGTTCGCGCTCTGCCGTGTCACTCGCAGTGGAACATCCTCGTGTTCGCCGGCGATATTTTGCAGGAGAAGGCTATGCAGAGACTCTCCAAGACCGCGTCGGAGCTCGCGTCTATCGTGGAGAAATTCACTCCTAGCGGTGTTGATGCCGATAGCGTCATTCAATCCTTACTCATCATCTCATCAAAACGCCGGTCGGTCGAACAGGAGCAGATCCCCCCTCTGTTTACGCCCACTACCGGAAAGTGGCGCATCAAGAGTAAGTCAAACGCTTTCTCGTGCTTCAATGCAAAAGGTGTGTTTCTGTACTGACTGCAAAAGACCTCGACAAAACATTTGCAGACGACGAGAGCTACAATTCTGGCCATGGCCATGCATATAGCATATATGGTATCAACCCTGATAACGGTTGCATTATCCTCGTCCGTCCAGACCAATGTAAGTGATCCTGTTTTAGACCCATGTTGCCATACCTGTACTAACAGTACGAATCACAGATGTGTCAATGGTTACTTCACTTGAAAATACGTCCAAGTTCCATGACTTTTTTGAGAAAATTCTCCTCCCTGTGCGGTAGAATCCGCATACCTAACTCGTAAGAACGCTCAGACTTTGTCGTTGTAATTGACATGCTGGGCTGTGCGAGCTTCCTTGGCGGTCATGGCAGCGGCGGCACCTTCCGGGTCTCGAGGGCGTGGGGAACAACCTGGTGGCCGAAGACGGCGTCCATCTGCTCCAGGGTGCGGCTCTTTGTCTTGGTGAAAAAAATCTAGTAGCTTACGGCAGCGACAAGGTTGAATACGAAGAACAAATCAAAGTACTTGAATCCGATGCCGGAAAGCACCCGTGGTGTAAATCGTGCGGAGACGAGGTTGATGACCCAGTTGGAAAAGGTGGTGAGGGCGTTTCCGAGTGCGCGGACTTCGATAGGGAAAATCCTTGCAGGGTATATCCAGCTGGTGATACCAAGCGGCGTGTAGAAGAGGCTGGTGACAAAAGTCATGGCCGCCATGGATTGCAGCTGATTGGAGCTGTTCTCATTGAGGTACTGCGCCTGGACGGCGTTGACCAGGAGAGCGACAGCTAGTCCCAGGGCAGAGATAATCAGCGGTCTGATGCGGCCCACCTTGTCAAGGAAGTACTGAGTACTTTGTAAAGGCTAATGATGCAGTAAGCGACGGGGAGGGAGCCACTGACACTCATGATCTTCAGCGGCGCGTGAGTGTTGATGCCGAAAATGCTGTAGATGCGGGGTCCGTATCTAGAGATAGGAATATCAATAAAAACGAGCAAAACAAGTACACTACGCTCAACATGGGACACATACTAGCTGATGACAATGATACCAGAAAGAGGTCAAAAGGCATGAACAGCACACCCAAGGATGAGGCGCTTTCTCCAGGACGACTTTAGGACAATGGGCACTGAGAAGACTACGGCACGCCTGCTCTTAACCTTACTATGTCAGTCATACTGGGGCACGCCATGGTGCAACGCTCCCAAGCACCTAACGGTGCAGACGCCGCGGCAGAGAAGGTTGACATCCAGGTCCTGTTCGAATCGGCTTTACATTTACCGGACAAGAGCGGGCCAACATCAGGCCTTGAAGCTGGTTTGAGGCCCTGTTCCATTTTGCGGCGGATTCAGTCTTTTGCCGCCACGTCTGAGCGAATTCCTGTGCCGTTTGACTTCACCTGCGAACTGCTTTTCGAGAATCCAGAAGACCGGCTGTCGGCAACAAAAAGCTTACAAAACATGCTGAAGCTGAAGGGTATGACGGAAGAGGACGAGCTGCGATGGTCTGCTAAGCAGTTGAGCTTCGCTGGGCACCATAACGAGATCAACATTACCGGCCTGCCGCGGACAGGTCGTGTTGCGAGCTATTGGTCTGAAGTAGGTCGCGGCACAAATCGGGACACGGCCTTTGACTATGTGGGCAATAGCCTGGCGTTGAACGAACAAACGACGTGCCTCTGAGCGACGGCTGATCAAGGCAGCGGGCCTGGTGGAGGATCTTAAGCGCAAAAAGGGCGTGGCCAAGTTGAATCATGTGCAGGTTTCGTCGTGCTGTTAACCAAACATGAGCGGGCTTCGTCTCATTTGTCCAAAATTTGGTTTCGTAGGTTTCATATTTTAGTTTTTGTTTGTCATTTTAGACCTGACAAAAAGTATAAGATATACAACAGAACAGGAGAATAACGACGCAATTTCATAATGTACATAATACATGATCCAATTTCCATGCATAATCTCATCCGAGGGAATCCTCATCTCGGGTAATCCCTGTTTTCGAGTGTCTGCCACGAACTGGCTTTCACCCCACTCACTTTTCACCCGGTTAACCCCGCCCACTCTTATCTATCTCCGGGCAATGCTGACGTGCAGGTCAAGCGGCTTGCGGAGGAAACCCTCACGCGTCTCCATCACCTCCTGCAGCAACTTGACGCGGTAGCGGCGCACCCAGGTGGCAACGATGAGCTTCATCTCCATCTCGGCAACGTTGCGGCCGACGCACGAGCGAGGACCGTAGCTGAAGGGAATGAAGGCGTTCTTCTGGCGGGGGTGACAGTCTCCCAGCGCTCAGGGCGGAATTCATCGGCGTCAGGGCCCCAGATCTCCTTGGAGTGGTGGACGGAGTAGGTGGGAACGCTGAGGACGGTGCCAGGCGGGAAGTAGTAGCCGTTGAGTTGCAGGCCGGGCGAGTTGTAGGGGATCTGGCGGGGCAGACCAATGCCCGACGTGGAGTGGTGGCGCAGAGTCTCGTTAAAGACAGCCTGGAGGTAAGGCAGATCCTTGACAGACTCGTAAGTGGGAACATCGATGCCATCGGGAATAGCAGCGTCGATCTCGGCCGTCAACTTCTCGATGACACCGGGTGTGCGGACAGCGTGGTAAAGCAGCGCACAGGACGAGTTGGAGGTGGTGTCAGAGCCGGCAATGAGCTGGGTCAAGGCCTCGGCAGTCAGCTCCTCGCGGCCGAGCAGGTTGCCGTGGCCGTCCTTGCCACTCATAAGATGCTCGAGCAAATCCTTGCGGTCGACGGCCGGGGGTTTTCGAGACGGGCCTTGACACGGGCGACGGCAATACCAGCAAGAGACTCGACGGCAGCCAGGCCCTGGGTGAAGAAGGGTCGGGCAGGTACTTGGCAAAGGGCTTGAGGCCGGGCAGGCAGCCGAGCGCAGCAGACACCTCACCACGGCGGTTCAAAATCTCAATGGCAGGGGCATAGATGGGCTTCTCGTCGGGGCTGCCACGAATCTCGGCCAGATCGGCGCCCGACTCGAGCATACCAAATGGAGCACCAAAGGCCAGGTCGCCAATGACGTCAAAGGCCAGGAAGTTGAACCAGTTGAGACAGTCCAGGTGGGCGGTCTTGTCGCTGCGGCCCGACGTCTTGATCAGGTTGTCCCACTGCTTGACAAAGAGCGTCAGGTTCTGGTGGATGTGCGGCTCAAACTGCAGCACGCTCTTGGCTGAGAAGGTGTGCGACACAACCTTGCGCTTGCGGGTGTGCTCGGCACGGTCGCGCGTGTTGAAGAGGCCGCGGCGGATGCTGACAAAGGCGTCGTAGAAGTTGGACTTGAGGTAGCCGTTGCCGTGGCCGTAGATGACCTGGATGGCCTCGTCGTCGTTGACGCTGACGTGGTTGGGGGCAATGCGCACCACCGGGCCCATCTTCTTGTGCACCTCGTCGACAATCTCGTAGCGCCGTCCGCGGCGGGCCGTGGACATAAGCCACAGGTCGGTAAATTGGGCCGGGAAAGGCGCAGGAAGCTTGCGGAGGGCGGCGTAGGTGGTGAAGTAAGGCACAATGAAGTAGGCGAGCACGGCCACAACGGCCAGGGCTGCGCCGTAGGGCGACAGCAAGTGGTTGACGAGCGTCATGGTTGGGGATAGGAGTGGGAACGGGTTGTGTCGTGTGTCGTGAACAGAGGCGAAATAGTCAAACAGTCACTTCGAGAGGCCGTCAAAAGGGGTCGTACAAGGTAATAAGGACAATCGTGCTTTCCTCCTTCCTATTTCCAAACCTGCGAATGTGGGCGGATGGGCCAGCTGGTGAGGAACGCGCGAAGACTGCCTTTTAAGTGAGTTTGGAAGTACGACGAGCACCAGATGTGCACTACAGATCGTTGCCGATTTCAAGTCCCGTCTGCCGTGACAGGAACCGCAGCTTGGCCAGCCCTGCCCAACTAGAACAAGACGAAGAGGATCAAAAAGAACGGATGATTGACAAAAAAAAAAGACGAAAAAAAAGAAGAAAAAAAGCGGTGTTTGCTCGGGAGACGGGTGACGTTGGTGGACTGCGTTGCGGTAGCGGTGCTATGTTATGGCGCGTAGTGGCCTCCGCAAATGTCGTCGAATACGAGTGGCTCCTTTGGTCAGGACTCTGGTCCAGCAGTGACGCAGCCAACCAGGGACGCTGAAAATCGAATTGAGGCGAGGTTGGGTGAGGTCAGCGCGTCTTTGTGGGTGAGTGTGGGTGCGACGCCCCCGCAAAAAGCCCCCAAGCCAGAGCTTGAAGCCTGTGTAGTCCGTAACACGGCGACTCGGACCTTGCTTTGGCCACTCATTTTCTTTCTTGTCTTGTCTTCTTCCCCCACACCCCATCTTGCCTCTGTCCTTGTCTTGCTCGAGTGTGGCCCCCCCCCGCAAACGCCCAGCGACGCTACTCCTACTGCGACACCACACTAAGATACATCCCCAGAAAGGACACCGGCATCGAGGCACGGCACTGCATTGTGGAGGCTCTTCCTCGAAATAGGTCGCTTGGCGCGGAAGGGCACCAAAAAGGCTCGGAATGCGCTACAGGCTAGCAAGTAAGAGTAGCTTCTTCAGGCTAGAGTGTAGCATCCAGAGGGACCACGACCATTAAACCACTGATTCCGTATCCGATTCCGGTATTATTCCGGTCATCGCCTCTGGGCGGCAGACATGCCCGGGACTTTTCGTGCTTTGCGTTGGGAAGGGCCGGGGACGTCACGGACGGGGTTCTTTACCCTGTCAGCTTACTTCGTACTTCCCTACCATCCCTTCTGTCCACACTCCCTGGGCACGAGGGCACGAGGGCACGAGGGCACGAGGGCACGAGGGCACGAGAGCAAGTAGAAGTGGACTCGCGCATCGCGGCCATCGCGTCTTCGGCGTCTTCGGACTTGAAGACCGGTGATATGGTGATTTGCGGTGTTTTATGACGTGTGGCGGAAAACGGCCATATGAAGTCGAACACTACTCGTACGAGTATGTGACTGTACGTGTGTGCTTCTTGAGGTGTTCGTCCAGCTCCCCATCGTCACAAAGGCCGCCCAAACGCAAGTTGAGGTCTCCCTTAACCCCCATACAAAGTACACAATATATCTCAAAATGACATGTGGGACCGCCTCCGAGTTCATAGGGCATGCCGAAACTTGCCTCCTGGTCATCCTGCCGTCCATTGGCAAGTGATGTTCTTTGACCGGTTCGGATGACTTTGATGCGAGGCTCTTCGGGGGGCAACCAGACTCCAACTCTTTGTAAACCAAGCGTCTGCTCTTCATGGGAAATGGCCCTCTCGGCCACCCACACCACAATGTCCCTGTTCCAAAGGCCTACCTGGGCTGGGGTCAGACGCATCAGCGCTAGAAGACGCCGGCGCAGGAGTGGATGGCGACACTTTACTGAGTGCGGGATCGATCCCATCTCGAATGTAAAGAGTGCAGGCGTAGAGGCTGGGGGACTCCAGGGACCCCATGGCCGCCCCGCAAAGTCAAGCACCTCTCCGCCTCCGCCGCAATGTCCGCAATTACCCCCCACGAGGTCATCATATGCCATCTCACTACAGCCGGGTGCGTCGGCCTTCCAGATGCGCGCGATTAAGTAGCGAAGGCGAAGCAACGACGCCCGCACAGGACGTGCCTTCACCCAAGCGTTCGCGAGACGAGGCCTCCTCAAACGGCTCAAAGCTGGCTGTGAAGGGCAGTGTTTGGAGGCACGACTTTTCCATTTGTTGCTGTCGGTTTCTGAGCTTTCGTGCCCCTTAACCTCCCGCTCATCCCAGCGAGAGACCAAAAATTATCTTACAGAACCAAGCAGCTCTACTTACTCGTCGCGTGCTGCTTCTACGGAAACAAAGGGCCCCCGGGCGGATTCACCAGAGACCGAGCTACGGGCCGTCTGCGTGCCGGATAGAATCCGGTGGCACTGCCGTTGGTCAAGCCGCGCAACTGAGTGCACACTGTGGCACGAGTCGCGTCCATAAATCGACATCCGTGAAGCCCGCCAACGACGACGCACCCGCTTAAGCAAAGAACTGAAGACGAAGTGCTGCGGGCGGCACGCAGGAGGGGATCTGTGCGCTGCGCCGTAAAATGGGCCACCAACTGCTTCCGTGTCCTGGTTATGGCGGCTGTCGTCTGTGCATATCCGTCGCACTTTTGCCCAGTCGACGTGCAGCGTTTGCAGGCCAGCTTCTCCTCATCAAACTTAACTCGTGGATTCTGGACCGCTAGTGCGTGACGAAGAGAGGCTTGCAGTTAAATAATCAAGAATGGCAGGATGCAGCTCGTTCGGTCCTCGCGTCCGCCTACTCAGTACTCGTCGGTTGAATCGCGTGTGGCGGTACTCAGGGCAGTAGTAGTCACTATGTAGGCTGCTTTAGCGCCTGTCATTTTGGCGCTGTCTCTGCTGGTGCTGCCATCACGCATTTGGTGCAGGGTGGTAAGACTGCTGTAAAGGGTGGTTGTCAACGAATTCGACGCCAGGATGCATTTCGATTGGCCTCTGTTCGGGGACATCCCTCAATACGGAGAACGCGGCTGTATGTCTCTCCGTGTGCTGGCGAGTAATTTCTCAAGACTAAACAAACAACGAGCGGACTGTCTCAACTAGCAATGATGCTTTGCGCGGCGCCTTGTGGCAGGATAAGCGACGATGTAAAACATCAAGAGCATGAGAACGCAGGTTGGAAAATTTGAGGCTCTGGCAAGGACATGTCTCTGCGGGGTGAATCCTTTCGGCGTCCCAAGATTATGGGGCGCCACAATGTCGAAGCGAACAGTGGAGGTGACGGCAGTGACGAAATTATTATCAACGACTGGTCTTGTTTCTTTGCTTCATTCTGCAAGTCCTTCATTTCCCTGTCCAGACTCGCTACAGCCTTACTCGGAATGGACAGCTGCCGCTGGCCAGCTCGCGTGGCGGGGCCCTCACAAGTACTATTAGGAGGGAAACATCCGCCCATGCGTTGACATCATGGCAACTTGTGCAAACGCATACAACGTACTCCGCTTAGTGCTGTTCACGTTTTTTCGCATTCAGATCGCCAGTTCCAGTTATTAGCGTGGGGCACCTTTTCTTTTCCCTTGTTCGTTCCACTCCCACTTGACTAATGCATCCTCAATTCGCTTATGAGAGCCACATCTTCACAGGGACAAGGCCAACATCTCAGCATCATCTCAATCTCATCTGACTCCTAGACAAGCCGTTGACGTCTAATTCTTTCCTTAGATTGCCCATCTTTTTCTGCAACTCCCTTCTGTCTCTTATGCAGTGCTCCGTCCAGCCGGCCTCGTGGGCTTGACTGCCCTGGTCTCTTCTACCTCATCTTCTGCCCGAGCTGCAGTCAACACCAAGCCATGACCCGTCATCATCGTTGACTATCCCGCTCCCTCTCTTCTACAAATAGTGGGGTGTAATAACGTTGAAGATGCCGTCAACAGCACCAGGCTGCAGTTCCTGGCCTCATCCAAGGGCCTGGGCACCTAAGGCTAGTACGAGTCCAATGCAACAGCCTTTTCCGTGCAGATCTACTCGGTGGCATCTGGTGCGCTCCTCTACACATCCAGCTATATTTGTTGTCTTGCCGATACACACACGATGGGCGTTACCACCTTGCATCGGACACGGCCTTCCGTCTGGGTGGCACACCCAAGCTGTGGAGTTCTGACATCTTCCTTGTTGCGGAAGGCGACCGGGTTTTAGCGACCCTTTTACAAACTACGTGCCAGAACTCACCCCCTGAAGGAGACATTTTCGGCTCGGTGGACAATGTCGACTAATCTTCAGTAGCGGTCGTGTTTCTGGCGAGCCAGCTGGGTGGCCTTATTCGCGATGCCGCTTCAATGCCGGCCTCCAGTCGCATCAGGCTCTATTGGCAGCCAGAAAGTCGGTGGTTCAATCGCTCGACCTGTGGCGACGACCGACTCATGATTACAAGCAACCGCGTTGCCTTTTTCCTAAATTTTCTCCAGCAGGGGCCTACTCTTGTGTCATGCGTGTCACAGACCTACCCCAACGCCGCCTATCGGTCCTCGGGCTATGCTCTAGCGAACATCATCGAAAGCTCCATGGCAGAGGTATTTGACGAGCGCTTGGTGCAGCCACTCAAACTTATGGGCACTTCTACCACTGCGCCGCCAAGTGACTGCCCCAGACAACACCATGATCCCCTCAACACCAGTCACAGCTCGTGGAATCCCGATGCCCACAAAGTGTTGCCAGCCGGTGGCTTCTATTACAGTGAACGATATGCGTAAGGTCAACACAGCTATGCTGAAGTCAATACAATCATCCTCGGTGCCGACGCGTCGCTGGCTCAAGTAGCATGCGTTTTTGGCTGATGATCCAGCACCGCTGTCGGTGCGCCGTAGGAGTTTATGAGAGCGCCCGACAGTCCCGCCGCACCCTTCAGCTGTATATTCACAAAGGCTGGTGACCTAGGCCTATTCATCCATATCGTCGCTACTGTCGGAGCTCGGACGGAGCTTCAATCTATGAGCGCGGGCACGGACACCACCCGCACGGTCAGATTTGTCAAACATCATACTGCTCGGCAAAGTTGTGCGTAGCCTCAGCACGAGCAGCCAAGGTGTGCCAGGCAGTATACGTTCCATCAACTTCAGTCTGACAATTGTTGCCAACACCAACGAACCCTGCCTGTCTGTGGCGGGGTGGACCAACCGCGGCTTCCCAGTGCTATGCCTGCTGGCCGAATTCAGGGCGCCAACGCGACGTCGCAAAAAGTGTCGTGAGCCTGTACTTTACTTGAGCGGTCTGAAGCAGGTGTCAAAGGGCATCAAGAATTAGATCGAGGTCGGTTGACGCGCCACGTCCCAGGTCCTGCCCGCTCCTAAGGATGGCGGCCCCTTCCTATCTTGCTACGTTGCCTTAAAGGGTGTGTTGCAGCTTATCCCTGGTGGCGTGGCGCTCGATCAGTTGAAGGGAATGGCCAAGTCTCTGTCGCCAGGCGTGCTGGCGCAGATGCAGATGCGCAGTGCAGCTGCTTCAAAGGAGTCATCGTCGTCAGTAGAGCCGCAGTCACGTATGGGGCATGCTCGAGTGAGGTTGAGGGCAAACTCTTTGTCAACTGAAAGAGGTGAGAGGCATCGGGAAACGTTGGCTCCGTCGAACATGGGACAAGAGCTAACTCAGGGACTGCCAAGTACACGAACAGAAAACGATATCCGCGTTTTTCCCCAATCTTGCCAGTGCTGCATCGTCACTTTTTGGCGGAATCTGGTCCTGCAACAGCTTGTAGGCTTGAAGGGGGTGGTGTGCGCTGTTGAAACAATGCTGAAACCGGTATTGTTTGCTCGCACCCAGTGGGGGAGCCCCACTAATACCGCGACTACGACGTACGAAGTAATTACACCACGACACGAACTTCCTCGTTCTTACGAACTCCCTTGAACGCCTCTTCTGGTTTCCAACCTGGCTGCTCATTGTTTCCATCTTGTTTTCATTGCCCTCCCCAGTTTTCACGAGCATGTGTGTTGTGTTCGTGTTGGTTTCCGCTGCCCAATCTCTCCATCGTCTTCACGCCTTCCTTCGTCTAATCTTGTCGCATTGACCAGCTTGCATGTAGTTGCAATTGATTTGCCGTCCCCATATCTTCTCTTCTTTTTAACCTTCTCTTCCCTTTTACACGTGTGATTAACAGTCGTGACTAGTCACGTCGGCCCTAGGTAGCCTCTCCTTCTCTTATCTGTCTCTCTTCTCTTTATCTGATCGTCTTCGTTCTGTTCTCCCAGTCCCAGTCTCGGCCTTTCAACATCTCGACTTATCGAGGTTGTAACTCCTCGCTCTCTTTATCTCTCCCGCACGCCTCTTCACCATGGCTGCCAAGGACGTACGAGAACGCTTGGCGATCATCATTCCCTTGGCCCTCGCCTTCTTCTTAGCTTGGAGCTTTCGCCTCTTTGGGTTTCGAGATACAGTCTTGGCTGTTCTCGGTGCATCGCCACTCAAACCTGACCCATTTAGAGAGTCCGCCTTTATCCAACAGGCTATGTCCGTCGAGTACCCCGCACCCATTGACTATGGCCCGATTCAAGAAGTTTGCTCTCGGACGCCCTTCCGGTCCGGATTGGTGTTTACCTGTGAGGGCCAGCACGGCGGCATCGGAATGCTCCGTAACCAGATGCTCAAGTGTATCCGCTATGCAATCCACGGCGGTGGCGCGCTTGTCATACCGTCGATGGCCATGCGTAACAAGAGCGACCTTAAGGACATTGAGACGGCCACAGAAATGCCGCTCGACTATCTGCTCGAGCGGGCCACCTTCCGCAAACATTTGACGGCGGGCTGTCCCAGATGCAGCTGTACGACCGCGTCGAGGATGTGCCATTCTATACAACACAACGCCAGGGACAGCCCTACGGCTGCTGGGCGACCAGTTCGAGCCCGATCACCCACGCACAGGACTGCGTCGTTTACGAGAATGGCGGCAAGACTTTGATCAGTGGCTAGGACAAAATAATGTCCAGCTGAGCGGCGAGCGTCCGGTACAAATCCAGATGGAACAGTCGTTTCTCGAGTACCCGGTGCGCGACGACGGCGATGCGTTTGTGCACGAGTTTGGGAAGATCTTGAGTTTCCGCAACGACACGCGCGAGCTGGCAGCCAAAGTGTTGTATGCGCTGCGCACGCGCTTTGCGCTGCCTATTGATCCAGCCGTCGCCATTAATCCCGGATGCTACTATGGCGCGCACCTGCGGCTCGAGTCGGACGCCATTTGGGCCTGGCCCCCCTCCGAGTGGCGCTTCTCACGCATGCACGACCAGTTTGAGGAGCAGTACCGCAACCTGCAGCGGACAGGGCTGGGGACTGTGTATGTAGCCTCGGGCAACCAGACTGTGGTGCAGATTTTCCGTTCCTTTTTGCACACACGCATATCTGGTGACCCAGTGCACCAGTGCGAAATGTTGACGTCGTGACCAAACATGATCTTCTGTCCCCGTGGACCTGCAGCGGTTGATGACTATGACGTTTGATCAGCAGGCCCTGGTGGACTTCATGGTCATGTTTAAGGCGAGCGCCTTCATGGGCGTGGCCCACTCGAGCTTCCCCTGGAACGTGGCTCTGCGGCGGCACGAGCTAAGCCGCTATGCAGCCTATGCCAACGAGGGCTCGGATTTGCTGCGGGACGAGTACAGCGTAATTATGGGCAGCGCAGCCGACTATCCCTACGTGGACCCGTTTGTCACGGGCATATGGCCGTGACCAAGGCGGCCTACTTTTGCATCGGTGTTTTGCAGAGTACGACTCACCAACCTGTATGTTTGTCTTCCCGAACAGAGTATGCTCTCCATGCTGACATGTACCTCTGGTCAGAGCACCTCATTTTGTATCTCCCTACCTCCTTCGCGTGCCAAGATGACAGGGCACCCCAATATTACACACGCATCTCCCATGTACTCTCTTTCCGGACATCATGAATCGAATTCCTTTTGTCAAATGCCTGCAAACGAAATTTCAGCTCCACTTGCCGACAGAAGCCGACGTCTTCCAGGATAATGGCACCAATGATGATGGGATGGAACGAAAAACTGAGGAAAAGAGGCTGAACAGCAAAAATTGGCGACAGCAGGGAGCCAGTAGGCCTCGCATCTGCACAGCATTTACAAACGCTCTTCCTCCCTTTCCGCACTTTTTCTGTTCCATGGTTTTTTTAGTCGAACCCCAGGTTTTGAGGTAAGCCATACATTGGCAGTACCAAAACAATTGATTCCGGGAACGGCCGACGAGGACATCTCATGAAGGGGCTCCTGTGTGTAGTACGATTCAGTAGAGGCAAGTTGATTTAATAAAGACAAGCAGCACTGTGGTAGCACAGCTCGGCCAGATCCGTTCGAAGTCTTCCTATCTGCTCGACGACGTGCCCGGAAATCGATGCAGCTTTTAATCATGCTCCGCAGGCTCAGGCCGAACGCACCACTGTCGGCAACAAATCGGAGGTATTCCCAACTGATCTTGCTGGCCTTGGTGGTGAATTCCTGGGACGCCTGTGGCTGGATCTGGTTTTCCATGAGCTCGACCTCAACACCCATAGCAATGTAGTCCCTATGGAAGCGTGCAAGCGCAGGGCGGTCAGCATTGCACTACGCCAGGTATGGTCAGGCTTATCTTTGGCCAACGAGGAGAACCAGGGGGCCTTCGTGGGGGTCACCTGCCCACGCGGAGAGGTAGAATCAGTCACTGCCAGTGCGTGCTTGCTCGAGCGTCGTGACCACGATCGTCGTAGCATGGCATTGCGCCAACCCACGCACCCAGCTCAAACGAGCGAGGATAGCCGATCATGGCAAGGCCCTTGGGCTGGACGGCCAAAGTGGTCATGATCGTACAGCTCCGCTGACGTTATTGCCAGGCAAGCCCAACCCTGGAAGCAAACCTGCGAGGTATGCTTTTTTCAACCTCTTAAAGATTCTGTGAGGTATCCAAGCTAACGTCGGTCTGTGCAGGCGGCAATGCTGTGTGATCCAGGCATGGTTAATCATTCGGCAGTTGGAGCGCACGGTCTCTTTTCCACGGCTTCTTGCGGCAAATGATTGCGCTTTGCTCGGACGAGTGGCGCATCAAGTTTGGTGGATGGGGCGAAAAGCTGGGGAAGTCTGTGTCCAGGTCTTTAGGTTAGTGAGGTTCTATCAGTGTTTGCTCTGCATTTTTATGGTGCTGTTGCATTGGGTTTGTGTCTCCTATTTTGTTTCTTACTTGCGAGGACCAGTTACGAACTGTAAGGAGGACATAGTACTAATGACAAGGATTCGAAAGGATAGTTTGGGGGCTATTAGCAACGACTTGTTATGTATCTTCCTGATTTTCGCACGCAAACACACAAGACAAAACACACACCACATAAATCTGTGACAATTTCTACCCCAGTGGGTCCTGTCTTGCTAGTCGCCAATAGTCAGGACTGGATGAGAAAGGCGGACAATAATAATAAAATAATAATATGTCAGATTTGTTCCCCGGCAAAGATGTGCATCTAGGTGGACGCAGCTGCTTCCATTGGTTACCATCTACACCACACAGCAGTTCTTTCTTTCTCGTCCTCTATCTCTTTCCCATTTCCTACTATCCTTTCTCTCTTGCTTTTGCCTTCTCCTGTGTCCTTCATATAAGTCCTTCTAGACAAACGTCTTCTTGGCTTCCACAATGTGGCGTTGCACGTACCCTTTGAAGGTACCCATGGGAATGCCGTATGCAGTAACAGCATCAATGTCAATGAGGTCGATCATGTCCCGCATGGCAAAGTAGCCGTCAATGAGCGGATTTTTGGCCTTGGCTGCGTCGAGTGCTTTGCCTTCCAGAAAGGCAGCCTCCAGCGGCCGGCCAGTGGCATCCGACAGAATCTGGACAATCTCGGCGGGCGTACGCACATCGTAGGCAACCTCCATTTTTCGGCCAGAAAATGTGTCGGGGCAATCGATGGCAGCGACGGCAAACGCTCCAATGTCGAGATCGTCAACCAACGGCAGGCGTGATGAGGCAAGCAGAGCCGTGGTCCAGACTCCCGTCTCGCGGAAGCCGGATACATGTTGATTTTAGGCAGCAAGAAGTTGGCCATGAAGAAGCCTGGGCGCAGGATGGTCCAATTGGGCAGCCCAGATTTCTGGACGGCTTCCTCAATCTGCTTCTTGGATAGGATAAGCTGGGCAAAGATGGATTTGTCGTTCCAGCCACCCAGGCGTTCTGGATGCTCTGTGCCCAGGCCGGTGGAGGCGACGACTGTCTGTACGCTGCCGGCGGCCTTGGCAATGGACAGAATGGACTGGGTCCAGCTCACCTCGGTGGGCAGGTCTTTAAATTGGGGTACAAGGGCTATAAAGACGGCTGTGCAGCCAGAAATTGCCCCTCTCAGGGAGGCAGTGTCGTCGTAGTCGCCCGGAAAGAGACGCACGCCTTGGGCCACCAGAGCCTTGGCGGCTGGGGCGTCGGCGTTGCGCGCCAGGCCGTGGACGGTCCAGCCTTTAATGAGAGCGTGGTGGGCAACGGCACCGCCCTGGCAGCCTGTGATGCCGGCGACAAAGATGGTCTGAGACATGATGTTGGTTATGCTGGTGGGTGTATGACTGTGATATGTAGTGAGTGGAGGCGATATCATTGGTGCACAGAAGACGCTATGCGTGTAAGTCAGGATATTGGAAAGTGGGTCTGTCTGGGGTGGAGAGATGCTGCCAGAATACAATGTGGGCAGTTCTGGGAACGGACAACGGACGATACTTATATATGTCAGGGTTTGCTTCCATTTTCGAACTACTTCTATTCACAGTTTGACAACAATCTCGAGTTTTTCCTGTCTCGACGCTGGCTGACTTTGCATCTGGTACTGCCGTCCAGGATTTAAGTCAAGTCCAACCATGGCCCCACTAATCTCAGCAAATCAGAGGAGCCCATCGCCAGTGGTGCCTGTTCCCGCCATCTCGGGGGCGGAACTCCGCCAATGGACCAAAAAGTCAAGAAAACAGGAGACAGACAGCCAGCAGAACAAGGGGACGGAACCAAACAGCTCTCCGACCGTCCCACCCAGTCCATAGCCATGGCGGTCGCGACAGGAAACATGCCTCATCCCTTTCCTTGATGAGCAACCGCAAACGACCCTCGAAGCTCGACAATCTTACACCCCTCCTCGTCCCGACAATGTCTTTCTCGACGCCCTCCCTCTCGACGCTGGAACGCGCCTGTCCGCCATCGCGTCGCCGGTCGTGCCTCGCCTGCACAAAGGCCAAGCGTCGCTGCGACACAACGCTGCCATCCTGCGTGCGCTGCCGTCGTCGGGGGGTGGAGTGTCTGTACCCATCTGGCGGGGAGGGCAAGCACAAGACCGAACCGAATCGGCGGCCGATGGATACACATTTCGTCCTGTGCAGCCGTGCGACCTGGTTCTGGATACGGTTGTGGCCTGTCGTCTGTGTCGTCCGGTGCTGCCGGCACTGTGGACTCTGTGGCCGCGTTTGGTACCCTCCGCGACCACCCTCTCGACCTGATACTTCCACCACCGTCGACTTTATCAGCCCCCAGGCGGCGGCCAACTGGCACTTTGTCTCCCGCCTTGTCATGTCCCACCTAGGCCTTGCCATTGGTATAATCAGAGACGCGCCGCGGCTATTCGTGGAGGAAAACCGGCTGCCGTGGAGCCATCCGCTGCTGTACCTCGAGGGCATGCCGCGGGCTATGGAGGACGCGCTGTCGAGCTGTGCGCTTTACTTGTCGAAAAACAGCGTCAACACGGCCGTGGTCCTGCGCACAATTGACGGGCGGCTGCACGATTTGCTGGCGGCGCCCGGGCCGCCCACTCTGCTGGGCTGCATCGCCAAAACGCAGGCGCTGCTGATGTACAGCATTATCGGCATCTTTGACACGGATATCAACGCAAGGGCCACGGTCGATAGAATCCAGCCGCTGCTGCAGCATGCTGCACGCCGACTTCTGTCGTTCATCACTTTCGACTCACTCCAGGACGCGCCCGACGAGACGGCCTTTCAGTCCTCGAGTGGGTTTTGGACCTCGTGGGTGTTGATGGAGTCGGCGCGCCGCACCTTTCTGATTTCCGTGTATTTTATGCACCTCTACTGCATCGTGGCCGGCTCGCCGTCGCGCACATGTGAGGAGCGCCGCTACTTGAATCGCTACTGGACCATTTCATCGTCGCTGTGGCACGCTACTTCCGAAAGCGAATTTGCCCGGGCCTGGCGTGCCGACCGCTTCTTTCTCGCGCGCGTCGGGAACTCTGATCAGCTGCTGGCCGAGGCACGAGCCGAGGACATCGACGACTTCAGCCGCATCTTTCTGAGCAGCCTGATGGGCATTGACAAGTTCCGCACTTGGATGGCCGAGAAAGAAGGGGTGTTCGTATCGTGAGTGACATCTGTTGCAACGAGCAAGCGGTGGTTATTGATACATCTGAGAATCAGGTTGGGTGGGCGTTGGTTATCGATCTGGCCTATCAAGGCAGCGATTAATATTCGTGGCACGGTTTTCTTTATTGTCATCCACCATACTTACTGATTAAACCCCTTATCAAGTTGCCCACCATTCTCTTTATTACACAGAAACACGATCGTGCCTAGAAATGAAGTATGCCTGGCTTTTTCATCAGAAAAGCATTTTTACACATTGCTTTGCTCTTCGCAAAAAGATGTCTTCTGTCTACTGAAAACTCAATGCTGACTGCGAGTGGCTGAAAATATGTCTACGAAGTCTCACCCTGCCTTACCCACCATATTATTCACTTCCACACATTAATACTGAGCAGCCTCTTTCTACTCCTTTTTACCAAGCATTGCTAATCGTGGTGGATACCCAGTGCTCTCCCAATGCCCAGCTAACCCCGCACTGACACGCACCACTGTCAACCTCTTGTCACCATCAGCCGAAAGGATCACGTTACCGTGAGAGACCTACACTAGTGGCATTACAGCTTAAGTAAGCCCTCGGCCCATCGGGATCTTGGTGGGCGGCCGCTTTACCCCCATTTGCCCACTGTTTCTGCTTTTTTCCAGCGAGTCGCCTCAGTCCAGCCATCAGAACCGCGTCCATGCGTCGCTCGCCATTGGGGCTAGAAGGTGTGAGAACGGCCAGACGGCTTGGGGACATGTTCCGCTTCGCGTGATGGTAACTATTGTCTTTGTGTCAATTCTCTTCGATCTAGTTTCACACGTTTGTTCATTTCATTACTTTAGGTTTGCTTTGATACGATTGCATTCTTACTTTCCTCAATTGGCACACGCCCTCCTTCACTCCTTCCTCGGCACTTGTCAACGCTGACCTTCCACGCTCTTCCCTTCTTTCCCCCATCGTGTGGTCTCCCCAGACTCCAACCACCAAACCACATTCACGTCATATCGACACCCGTCAACGCGATGCCCGCCTCGACGCCGCCTACGCAGGCCGGGGCAGATGGCGCACAATGGCAAGGACAAGGGCAGCAGATAACGCTGCCGTCGTTTTATTCGCCACGAACAGCCGCTGCCGATGCGCCCTCCGATGACCAACAAGTCCAGGACTTTTCTCTCACAGATGCATCGCCCTCTTCAGCACAACGACCCAAGCCCCTCCAGCACCCCCAGGTTGCCCAGCTCTCCCAGCTCGCAGAGCCTGCACTGCCTTCGCTCGTCTCGCCCGCCGTCACACCCCTGCAGGCACGCCCTCGTCTAGCGCGGCTTCTTTAAGGAGCGGAGCTATAGTCGACTCTGAGATGCCCGGCGTTCCGGTGGACAGCAGTGTTGACTTCGGCGGATGTGGCAACAAGCGCCCTCGCCTGTTGGAGACGCTGCCCCTCGTCGAGTGCATTGTGCGCGCGCGCATCCCCACAGTCAATGGCACGCAGATGTTTCTCCACCTGTACACGAACAATGTCGACAACAAGGAGCACTTGGCCATTGTCTTTGGCGAGCACATTCGCAGCAAGAGCCTAGACGCGCCGCGGCCGGGTGAGACAGAGCGGGACCGCATGACCCGGGGCGCGTACACGGGCGTCTTGTTCCCGGGCCGCACAGAGAGTGGGATGGCACCAGGCACGCCCACGACGCCCTCGTCTGCACCCACTGTGGCCCCCTCGTGCGCGTGCATAGCGAGTGCTACACGGGCGAGACGGTGTGGTCGGCGCGCTGCGACTGCGGCGAGCAGCTTGACGAGGCGGCGCGGCTTATGGCCTTGCCGTCGAACAAGGCCGGTGGCATCATCATCTATCTTCGGCAAGAGGGCCGCGGCATTGGGCTGGGCGAAAAGCTCAAGGCGTACAATTTGCAGGACCTGGGGTCCGACACCGTCGAGGCTAATCTGCTGTTGCGCCACCCGGCCGATGCCCGCAGCTATGGCCTGGCCACGGCTATGCTCGCTGATCTGGGCCAGCCTGCAATTCGTCTGCTGACTAACAACCCGACAAGATCCGCGCCGTCGAGGGCCCGAACCGTGAGGTGGTGGTCAAGGAGCGCGTGCCCATGGTGCCGCTGTCGTGGCGGGGAGAGGGCGGGTTCCGCAGCCGGGAAGTCGACGGCTATCTGAGTACAAAGGTGAGTCCGAGACCCCCAGCACAATCAATCTTCAACTTTTCTTTTTTTTCCATTCTTGTCCCCTCGTCGCTAACTCCTTGCTTCTCCAGATTCAGAAAATGGGACACTTGCTCGATTCGGGCACCTTATTATAGCATAGCAAAATAGTTGAAGCCTAAGATTGTAAATACAGTTTGATCACTTGATTACCTGTGGACTGTTGAAAGCACCCAGTACTCTCTCTGCCCAGAGTGGTTGCTAGATTGCCTTGTTTCCTGCCTTCTCTACGAAGTCGACGAGGCTGCAATTCGAGGCCCCGCTTTAAATTTTGCCCAAAAACGCGCCGTGAACTAGCACCCGAAAAGCACCCCAAATCCATTTCGTCTTCGACACTGATGACCTCTGCGTTTGTCGTGCAACACCTACCCCTTCTCTCAACAAAGATCAGCGACTTCCCTTCTCGGTACTCACTTTCGCCCGCAAGTATTCGCCATGACCGACCGACCGTTGCGGCTGCGGCTCCACATCCAGCGCAATGGCCTGCCTGACACGCGCATCGTTTTCGTGCCGACGACTTTGAACGAAGACACGACGGTGACCAAGCTGCTCGAGCAGGTCAACGAGACGGTGCCACTTGAGAGTGCAGAGTGGGGCTGGACGACTACGCGGTGGAGATCAGGTCACAGATCCCAACAAAGGCGACGGCATCTTCGATGGCTTCGACATCATTCGAATGCCTTCACTACCAACTCATCTCCAACCTGTTTGACCGCGACGACGAGGTGTTCATTCGCCCACTCTCCTCAGACGACCTCAAGAAGCGCCGACTGGGTGGGCGGCACCAAATATCTTCCGATGGACGACGACTGGTTGACGGCGTACCCTTTGGCCGGCCCTTGTTAAAGAGACCGCGGCGGCCGCCCGTGGAGATTGCACCGCGCAAGAGGCGACGTCCGATCGGGAGCGGTATTTTCCACGAAATTGATGAAGGGGAGGACGATGCAGATGACGATGAAGACGCCCAGCCTGAAAAGCAGCTTGTCAGGTGCATTGCCAACGGAAGCGACGGCGATGCAGCATCTAGCGAGGACGGCGACCTTGATGCCGAGCTCGACGACAAACTGCAAAACCTGCGAAATGGTGCCGCCGCCGTGCCAACGCCAAAGCAGGTGCATTTCTCCCTGCCCTTCACCACTGGAGGCGAAACCGACACTGAGGAGGATGAGGAGGATGACGATGATTTTGATGCTGAAGACTTCAGTGGCAGCAGCAGCGATAATGACAGCGACAGCGATGAAAGTAGTGAGGATGGCGATGAAAGCGACGACAGCGACGACAGCGACGATAAGCCCCCGAAATCTCCAGCAAGCCGTCAACAGCTCCCACCGTAGCCCCCCTTCAAGGCAAAGCGCGAACCAAGAAGCGGAACGCCCGTCGCCGGGCCAAGCGGGCCATGGACAAGACGAAGGAGGGGAAAGGGGAGACAAGATTTATGGCCATTGATACACCTGGTTCGACTGGGCCGACCGAATCTCCCTCTTCGCTCGCCCGTCGTCTGCGTCTCGACATGAGTGCCGGCCGGCGGTTTATTGCGTCTGCCCTTGGCCTTGGAAAGCAGCCGGCGACGCAGTCGATGACGACGACGAAGACGCAGGTGCAGGAGAAGGTGGTAAAAGAGAAGGTGGTAAATGAGAAGGCGGTAAAAGAAAACACACACAGAGAAAAGAAAGACACACCGCCCCGTGAAGGCCACCCCGACCACTGGGCTTCGCGCATCAACTACACAGCAGTTGAGTGCAGCGACGACAACTTTGAGCTGGCAGCACCGACATTTCCGTTTGTTCAGCAGTGGCACAACATTCGCAACAACAACCAGAAGAACGGCAACACTCGTGGGCCTGGGAAATACCAGACGGGCGCCAAGCGGAAGAACGATTCAGTGGCAGCAACGACCAACGAACCACAGCCCAAGAAACGGGCTGCGCCAGTCCCTGACAGCGATACGTCGTCTGACAACTCGCCTGACGGCTCTGATAGCGACAGCGACAGCGACAGCGACAGCGACAGCGACGACAGCAGTTTCAAAGACCTCTCGGGCAGTGGCTCGGATGTCAGCTCAGATAGCGACCCTGGCGAACAAGACGACACGATTCGTGCAGACCAGACTTCGGAAGAGACGGTCGTTCCGGATGGCGCCAATGACGACGAACTCCCGCCACTGCCAGCCGATATTGCGTCTCTCCCGCTCCTGCAGTCGACCGCCGACGTCGCCGAGGGTATGGTGATTACATGGAAGAATTGGGTGCTGTCGGAAAAGACCAACTGGCAGCCACAGGTGACGGACGTGACGGCCAAAGTGGTGGGTATCGATAATGGGCAACTGCAGGTGGTGCTTGCGCACCGCGACCGCCATCTGGATCGCAAGCCGGAGAAGACGTATGACGAAGAGACGGGCGAGCGCGTCTATGGCCGTTTTGACGGGCCCGACATGGATGGGGAAGAGGACGAAGGTGAAGCCAACGAAGAAGAGGAAGACACTGGATACCGCAGCCTTGCCTTGACTGGATTGATGGAGCCGCGGATCCTTCAGGCGGCGCCGGTCAAGGAGAAATCAATTACAGAGGAAGCGACAGAGGTGGCAGTGACAGAGACTGATGTGAAGACAAAGGTCTGAGTCACCACGCCAGGAAACATGATACCCAGGAGATCAAGCAGCATTCACACGGAGTAGAATAGCACTGTTATCCAGTGAGACAGGAGGGAGCATTGTCGTTTTCCATAACGGTATCGGTTCGGTTGGCCATGGCTGTCCAACCCAGTTTAGATGAAATCCGATCAAGCGTTGTTCTGTGTGGTGGGCGGCATTCATAGGCAAGCTTATCTCAAGACTGAGATATGTCGGACTGCTCGGCCATGCCGTCGAAGTGGTGGGTGATGTATCTACGACTTAAATGTGCATCGTCTGTGACTTGCTGTGGGCGTTCCAGGGCTGTTTCGTTGTTTTGCGGGGCTGCAGGCTGCAGGCTGCACGCGTTAGTGAAGTCTGGCGTTCCTAGACGATCCGTCTTGGCTGCGTTTTGTGGCAGGTCTCTGCAGGCACAACTACTGGCTAGAAATGGCCCAGAGTGGTGAACTTTGTTGCATGAAAGGACAATTCGCCCACATGCACCCAGTCCTGTTTGACTTGCAGATGAGGTTTGCAGTATAATGCACATATTGGAACTCTGAACCAATACTGGTCAGATCATCACATTTCATAGCATCGTCTAGCCCTGCTTTCGGGTCTGAACTTCCTGCTGCAGACCGTTTGCGAGGCGGTCAGCCGACAGGAGACAAGAAAATTCAAGAAACAGTCGGTGAACTTGTCAATGGTGAGAAGCAAAAGGGCGAGGAAGGTCATATATAGTTGACGTGCATTCCACCCCTGATACGAACGGAACTTGGCGCTGTCTCTTCTCGTCAAATCTAAATCAGAATCAACAAAGTCAACACAATCCACATATTCAAAATCTCATGGGAAACCCGATAAATACAAATAACCGCGACGACAAATTTAACAAAAAAAATCACCTACAGTATGAAACCAAGTGCAAGTGCTTTGATGCTAGTATGCATCGCTTCTCATTACTTTGCTGCTACAACAGCTACACTGGCCATGTCCTGCGGCCACAACTCCAACGCACCCTCATCTTCGTCGGCCACCACAACTCCCGCCAGCTTTTCACTTTGGCAGACATCACGAGGCCAGCCGACTTCTACGTCGGTAGCAACCGAGCCATCTGTCGAGCACCCGCCCTCGACCACAGCACCCGCCGCAGCAACGGTTACAACAGACGCATCGACACTCAAGCCCGTTGTCAAACTTGTGCAGACCACCTACTACTCATGCGTCACAATGGGCACATACACACACTGCGGCTGGCACGAGCCCATTTTGGATGCCAGCACGTCGGGGGCCGATCGTGGTCATTCAACATGGTCGTGGCCGGCATTGTGTGCAGCTGTTGCAGCTGCTGTGGTCTTTGCTCGCGTGTAATTATTCGCGAGGATATGATATGGACGCGGCAGGTCTGCCAAATTTAGCGAATTTCCCCCATTTTTGAGCAAGATGATACCAGACTTATACCGACATCAACGACACCCAAAATACCAAGCTTCATGAAAATTCACGCTGCACAACCTGATGAGACACAAAAATGATAGCTTTCCAGTGTTTTTTGATTTATTCCAGTGCAAAGTCTAGTCGACTCTACTTTTTGTTGTGTTGTTTCAACAGCACCCGCATCCCTTTCCCCTTGTTATTTTTTCCATTATGCAGTGCCATCCCCGTCTTCCTTTTTGTTTTTGTGAAAAGTGAATTGGTCCGGCTTCAGCATGCGCGGGAAACAAAATAGGCACGCGCAGACATGAGAAACGCCCAAACCCTTCCGTCCCGATATCGAAATTGAAAAGAAATGGATGCACGGCGAGCGAAGCAAGAACAAAAAGAAGAAGTGTGAGCCCCCACAAGTTGGGCGTCACGTCTATTTCTCCTTCTTGGCCTTGGCACCCTTGACCTTTGCGGTGCCACGGAGCGTCTTCTGGCGGTTCTTGCGCTGCTTGCGCTGTTGCCGGCCGGCCTTCTCGATCTTGGTGGCGAAGCCGACGCGCACCAGGCGGTAGTGAGGCTCAAACTTCTTCATGGCCTCGGGGCTGTCATAGACGAGCGCAAAGCCGGTGGTCTTGCCGCCACCAAACTGCGTGCGCAGGCCAAAGACGTTGACCTGGTCCTTGGAGGCCTTGTAGAGAGTAGCCAGCTTCTCGCGGAGCTCATCCTTGGCAATGTTGGCACGGCCGGGGTGCAGGATGTCACTGAGAGGCGTTAGTGGTAGTTCTGATGATTTGTATTGAATCGACGTCCAAGACACTAAAGAGACAAGGCGGAGACAAGACGAAGATAGGGAACAAATAAGTGACGAGGGTTGTCGGTGGAGATGTTGTCGAGTTTGATTGTGTCGTTTCAAGACTCCGTCAGCATGCCGCAAAAGCTGACTCTAGCCAAATGGTCTGGTCGTCGTGCTGTACCAAATCCGAGGTACTGCAGAGTATCATAACGCTGTCATTTATGGTTGTGGCAAGTGTCTCAATCTAAAGTTTCATCCGTTGCCATTTGAGTCGACTCTTATCGACAATATGGCTTGCGACGCAGTCGGTAGGAGAATCGGCAGTATTCAATCGAGTACGCTCGTTCGCGCCGTGTTCACGTCGTTGTCGCTTGTCGTCGCTGTCGGTTTTTGTCTCTGGTCGCCTTGTCTTCATCTTTCGCCTCGTCGTCTCGTCTGTCTTCAGTTCGGCAAAATGATAAGAGACTTACACGACCATCTGCTTGCGGCCCAGGAGAGGGTTGCGGATGAACTTGCGTGTCCGCAGGGTAACGGGAGTGTCTGCGTCAGCCATGTTGGGCGATTTGTCGATGTTGGTGATGGTTGTGGAAAAGGGGAAGAGGAGAAGCAGAAAAGAGGGAGGGGAGGGAAAAGGGAAATTTTGGTGCCAAAACTCTCAAACTTTTCGACACTATTTTGTTTTGCGTGCACTGCTGATTGTGGTTGGTTCTGGCTGTGCTTTTCTCTGGCACAGAGGGTCGGACCCGCTTTTCTATATGCTGGGTTTTTTGGTGCTTTTTCTCTTTTTTTGCGCACCAGACCGCAGCCATGCCCACTGTACCCTACATGAGTAATTTTTCACAGACGTGGGTCCACCTTTTTTGCTCTGCTTCTCGGTCCCCGGCACGTCTGATTTTCCGACAAATTGCGCAGCCCTAACAGACCGAGCTTTCTGGGGCTAGTGTTTAGCGTGAAATGGACGACTGAAAGGCACGTGATGAATAGAAATAAAAAAGTTACATAACCCGGAGTACGTCTGTTTACGAGTTCTATTCTGACATTCTACGCAACTGTAGCCGACAGATGTGAATAGGCACCGCGTCGCTGTAGAATGGTCCAGTCTGGCTGGCTCTCGGCGGGACGGGAAATGCGACATCTTCGACATTGAATACCTCGGCGGCGAGCTGCGTAAAAGTATCAAATGTCTTTCTATTGCGCTCTGTCGCGGCAATGATGACAGTCTTCTTTATCTCCGACGTCATTTCACCTCCTCCACCAAGACACCACCGAATCGTGGCCAACAAGTCCGGCATATCGCGTGCGTCAAAGTGATGTCGGCGCCGAGGATCGTATCGAAGCCCCCTTGGGACCAGTCGGACCAGTCCTCTGGCGGCGACGGACCCCAAAACAGTTTTCTCGACCCGACGATGCCCGCCTTTGGTCCATTCAGCTCCACATTGGCCGGCAGGGCCTCGACGACTTCAGACGAGCCGTCTGTGGCGACACATGCCGTGGCTCCCAAGTACCTTGCGCAGAGGAGAGAGACATAGCCGGTGCCAGCACCGAGCTCCAGCACGCGTTTTCCACGGACGACGTCGCGGTTCTCCAGACAACACAAGTATTCCCCCAGGTGGAGAGCCGCCTCCCAAGTGCGGATCCCTGTAGTGCCTGCAGCGGAAATTGTGGCCCGATTCTCGAGGAGGGTGATTGTGGGAGAGGGAGTGGTCAAGTGCTCCAAAGACGACACGTAGTAGACGACAGGGCTCTTCTTGACGGCGTCAGCGAGTGCTGCTACTTGTGATCCGCCTGCTCGCGAGTTGGCCAGGCTCTCCATCAAACTGTCTGATATACCCTGCAGAGGTTAGTGGTCTGTACTGTTTCTGTACTATGCAGCCTCCGTGTCCGCAAGCATTCCGCAGGCTGACGCACATGTTCGTCCCAGTCGTCGATGCTCTCTTCAATCTTGGCGACCAGCATCTTAACTACTCGTAGTGCGTATGCAGGCGGCAGTCGAGATTCGCCATATTTGTCGACGGGCGCAAAGAGCTGGCTGAACAGATATTCTTGGACGTCGTCCTGCCGGAGCAGCTCTGGACCAGGAAAGTCAGGCGAGGGTTCAGCTTGCAAGCATTGGCGGCAGAAGCGCTGCACCGCAGTAGCAGTAGCAGCAGTGGCCCCGCAACTCATGGGTAGTGTTGCCAACTTTGTGTCGGGTTCATTGCTGTCCATCCGTCCGTTTTGCTGTGTGCTGTGTCTTGGGGTGGACAGCATAATGAGAGACGGTAGTTTTGGTATGCGATGGGTTAGCTCCAGATTACGGCGTTGATTGAAATATTGCAAGACAGCGACTTTTTTGGCCCTACGAAGTAAATGGAGCCGATAGCTGGGCAGCTAATGACATCATTGTACTTCGTAAAAGAGCCTAAAGCACATACCACCAAAAGGGCAAGGAGCTTATTCAAGAGACAGGACGAGAGGTAAGAAATACTTCACGAGCATTCAACTGATAGCCTTTTTTCAAACTCAAGAGATGTAGTCCGGCTGACTTTAAGCCAGATATTAAGTAGTAGATAGGGGCATGTCCCTCGCCAAATAAGGGCTGCATGCCAGCGAGCACAAAACGACAATCAAGGGACGACTCGTCAGCCACTCAAGCACCATTCGCAGCATTTCCGTCGCTGTCAATCTCACAAAAAGCGAGGAACGTGACGAATTCCTCGCCGTCGTTCAAGCTCTTGGCTTCCAGCACGACCTCGGCCGTCGCACCTACAAAGTACACGTAGCCCTCCTCAACCTGTTCGACCTTGGGGCCGACACTGATGGTACCGCGGCCGCCTGTGCAGATGACAACGCTGGGACCCTCCAGGGGATCTAGTGTGGCCTTGCTACCATTGGTCTTAAGGGCTGTCCGTACGACACTAAACTCCTCGATGGGCGGATCGTACAGGATGCTCTCCGAGTTTGAGCTGTAGGCGGGGCGGTTGAGGGTAGCGTATGGGTAGTCGACGGGGCTCATCTTCTGCTCGTCGATGGGGGCGTAGTTGTACGTCAGCATCGATGTCAGGGTGTTGACGTCCTTGAACTTGGGCGTGAAACCGGCGCGCACGACGTTGTCCGACGCGGCCATACACTCGATGATATCGCCAGAAATGTACGCGTGGATGTCGTCGGCGCACAGAAACAGAGCCTCGCCGGGCTGGAGGGTGACGTAATTAAGAAAGAAGAGGTTGAACAGGCCGTAGTCGACACCAAACTCGCCGTACAGCCGCTTGATGAGTTTAGCAAGCGTGGCGCCCGACGACGACTCGACACCACCCGCGGCGAACTCCTCGTCAGCATTGGGGCTGTCGACGGCCTCAAGCAGGGTAGTTGTCGCCGACGACAGGGCTGCCAAGGATGCCGACATGAGTGCCGAGAATAGGTCCTTCAGCACAATCTTGTTCTTTTGCGCCGCCTCGGGTGAGTCGTCCGCCTCGTGGCCCTCGACTGTCTTCTCAAACGCGGCTGCCACGTCCCCGCCCACTAGCTGGCGCAGCGCCGGCACCGTCTTCAGGAAATGGGCAATTTCAGCAAGCGGGCGGAACCCACAGAGACCCTCAAAGGGGGTAATGGCAATGGCCATTTCGGGCTTGTGGTTGTCGTCGGGGTAGTTTTTGGGGTCGCGCGCGTGCAGCTGCTCGGCCAGCTTCTTGTTCGGGTGGGCCTGGATGGACAGCGCCTTGTTGACGGACAGCACCTTGAAGAGGAAGGGCAGCTTCTGGTTGTACTTGGCCGAGATGGAAGCGCCCAGAAGCGCCTGGTTGTCCTGAACCAAGTCGAGCAGGTTGCGGCCAGTCTCGACATCCTTGGACGGGTTGGACGGGTGCGTGCCCATCCAGAGCTCGGCGTACGGCTTGTCCTCCTGGATGGCAAAGTCGGCAGCCGGCGTGGCCAAGGCATATTGTGCGGCCACAGAGTTGGAGCCTTTCTTGCCCCAGTCGTAGGAGTTGACTCCACACTGGAGTCGAATCAGAGGAATCTGCATCGTGATGGTGGTGGTGCAAGGAAGGAGTGTACGTGGAGGCAGGGTTGGAGATACGAAAAGGAGGCGTGTCGAGTATTCGAGGTCTTAGCAAAGTGAAGGTAAAGAAAGTGGACGAAAAGGTCGTCTGTGTGATGCCGAAAAGAGAGAGAGAGAGAAAAGAAACGACGAGAAGGGGGGAAAGTTGAAAGAGACAGGTCTATGATTGGTTGTTTAGGCAGAGCAAGAACGATAGCTACAATAAGGTGCGATTGGCTAATGAGGGGAGGCGTTGGGCAAAGAAGTACTCAGTATGGGAAGAGCGGGGTGCAGACGTAATTGGTGCAATACGTCGAAGCCGCAACAAGCTCCAACCATTGGCCGAGAGCGGCTGAAAGCGGTGTTGCAAGATGTGGCATCTTCCAGGCGGGGCGCTAGTGCGTCGAGCATCCAGTGCTTATTTATTGTCTCGTTTACGTACTCAATTTGAACATCAATTTGCGGTTCGTATTGGTTTTATGTGATTTTATTGCCTCGCCAGTCCCTTCAACCTCGGAAGGGATTCTGGCAGAGGCTTTGCAGAAACAGCAGCAGAAAATCTAGCAAAAAACAACAGCAGAAAACAATAGCAGATAGATCTTACAGGATGAGAAACAGCATGATTTCGGAAGAGAAAACAACACAGGATGGAAGGAATAACAGAGTTACGATATGAAGTAAAAAGGAGAAGAATAACAAAAGACGAGAACAAGAAAGACAGCTAAGATTGAACAAGACCCCTAAAAACAAGAAGAAACACAAAACAAAATATGTATCACCCCCGGAGATGGAAGAAATTTGAGAGCGAAAGCTGAAAAGCACTTCAACGACTTACAGGAGTATAAAAAAAAGACCATGAAGATACAATGAAAAGAACCGAAGTGCGGGAAAGGAAGTTAGCTTCAAACGCGGTAATTGGGTGCGTGTTGGACATGCTGCAAGTTATGGCCATGGCTGCCGCTGCAAAGAGTTTCACTGCGAGCATCGTGGAGTGGCGGTGCGCACAAGGGCGGCGACGATGGCTGGCTGAAGGGCGTCGGTGGTGGTCCTTCAGTCGGGCTGTACATGCGGTGCATCGGCGTCGGAGTGGTGGTGGAGTTTGCGGTGTAGCTAGTGGCTGTCGACGATTGATGTGACACACATAGACTCTCAGACGAGGCATTCTCATTACTCATTTGGCGGCTCATGCCGACAGTCGCCGATGGTCGTCGCGGCAGTGGCGAAGGACCGGAAGTCTCGTAGGTGTAGCTGTCGAGGTAGGACGCTACCGAAGTGGGGCCGGCGCCATTACCCTGCAAGCCCGCATCACGGTCTTGGTCGCTGAAGAGGCCACCACTGATTGAGCTACTAGTCGTAACATAAGATGTGCGATGGTCGGCGGGGCTGGTGCGTATCGAGTAGCCGAGTGGCGAGCCCAACGAGGAGCCCAAAGTGAGAGAGGAGACACGATCAGTGGCAGCACTGCTGGGCGGGCTCATGTGGCTGGTGTAGGGTGTGCTGCAGGGCGCTGAGGTGGTCGCAGTAGCATGGGTTGTATGAACTGGGATGGAATGGGGGACCACATGCGGACGGTGAGCATGGGGATCACGATGATGATGAGAGTGAGAGTGAGGAGCAGAGTTGGCGCGGAACTGCGGGCGGCATAGGTGGCGGCAGACTTGCTGGCCATGGAGCTGGTGATGGAATGCCCAAGAAGTGAACGACCCAAGGACAGAGAATGAGGCTGAGGCTGCTGCTCACTGCCATTGCCCAGTAGTCGGTCGATGCCCTCGATGGACGTGCGTGCTAGACTGGCGTTCAGCGGCAGAGACGATGCGATGTGGTCGTGACTATGATCATGATGGCGGTAGTCGTCACTGTCAACTGCTGTAGCGAGGCGGTATGCAAGGCCAGTTGCGCTGCTGGTCGCGTTGGGCGGCAGACTGTTGGCTGTGTTGTTGTTGGGAGCGTGGGTTGTGCTTAAGACTGTGCTGTGGTGCGAAGTACTGTGGACGGGGCCAGGACCAGGTGTGTTGGAAGAGCCATCTGCCGCCTTGGCTGCAGAAATAACTGGCGGTATCGACAAGGGCGGCGGTTGCATCATGGGCGACGGTGTGTCTGTTGTGTCCGAGATGGCACCAACGCCAGCAGATCCGAGGCCGACACCCACGCTGGTTTGCTTGGAGCGCATGTCCCATGGCTGGTAGGACACGAGATGGCCAGCGGCGTCGTTGACCACGGCGTACGGGCTGCACGCAGATATTGTATAGTCGACACAGTCCTCGCCGTAGCCTGCACCCCAAGGCGACGACATGTTGGAAAAGTACGACTTATGGGCATAAGGGTAGAGACTGGACCGAAACGGCTCGCCAACAGCGAAGTCGCCTCCACTACTGCTACCATTGCTGATGCCTGGCGTGCTATACGACGGAGGTGGCGGAACAGCAGCACGGCTGGCCAGGGCGCGGGCGATGACGGGGTTGTAGTCGAACTCGTTGCGGAGGCTTCCGATACTGCCAAGGTTGCCGCTGCCCAAGTTACCGAGGGTCAGATCGCTCTTGATGGGCGTCTCGCGGGAGGAGACGCGCAGGAACAGACACTGTGTTACGCCGGCGTTCTTGCAGCTGGCGCAGGGAATGTTTTGGCCCAGATCGCCGCTGCAACGAATCTTTCGCTGACGACAACGGCTGCACTATGCTCGTTAGAAGATGAACGGCGAGCGAAGAGAGGAAGAGGGTAGAGGAAAAAAAAAAAAGAACGAAAGATGTAACGGGCGGCGAGAGAAGTGAGCACAAAACTTACGGCAACGGCAATTCTTTTTCTCGGGGCAGGTTCTGGCCGGTCCTTCTGGTGCTCACTCATAAGTGTCCGCGAGTCGGGCTGCGTTGGAACATAGACGCGGGCTTCAGCATAGCCCGAGCTACCAGCGTAGGGAGAAAAGGCTCGGTTGTGCCGCTTGTCGCCATGATGGCTGTATGCCTGGGACACCATGATCTGTATGGTCAGTTGGGGTTGCTCTGATTTACAGAAGAATACGCTGGACTGACCTTGTCAAAAGAACAGAACAACAAAGCAGCGAGTCTTGTATCTTTGATCGTAATTTTGAAGGGAACAGATGGTGGGATAGCGACAGATGGGAGCTTTCTCGGAGGTGAAACGAGTGGCACCTTTGTAATGGCAACGACAAGTTTGCAGTGTGATATTCAGGCAGTGCCGCGGGATGACAAGATAAAGGGTTACGAAGGAGAACAGTGTAAAGGTGGTCTGATATCTGAAAGCGAGTGACAATGCGGCAGGCAAGTGTTATGTGAGATGCATTTGTTGATACGGAGGGCGACTTGGGGGCAAGCGGGACAGGATTCGCGAGAAGGAATATATCGGACGAGAAGATATCTGAACGACAGCAGCTTATAAAGTCGAACAAAGCGAGTGGTAAACTGAGCTCTGTTGTAGATTACCGGGGCCAGCCTTAAATAGATAGAAAAATCCGATAGAGCGAATGTGTAGGTGGAATGGTTGACGAGACAAAAGAGAAGAAGGGGGCGAGGCGAGGAAAAGCGAGGGAGAGACAAAGTGGAGCGGTTCACGGAGAAGTTGGACTGCTTCAACAACGAGAGACAGACGGGAGCGAGAGAGTGGAAAAGGGGGGCGAGAAGGGAGAACGAGAGACTGGTAGAGGAAAAGAGAAACAGAGCATGAAAGCAAATATGAGAGTGAGGAGAGACGATGTCTTTTGTGTTTTTTTTTGCCTGTCATAAAATTGGAAGACAATGGCACCGGCCCTGAGCAGCGCGCTTTTGCTGCGCTTTGCAGATACTTTGTACGCCCCGTCGTTGTCCTTGCTATCCACTGTTTGCAGTCTGCGGCTTGCACTGTTTGTGGTTGACGATTTACAGACGCACAAAAATAGTAAGCAATTTGGAAATTGGGATGCCTGCATCCTAAACCACAAGGCAAACGAACGGGTGAAGTAGAGGAGACAAAGGCTGGGTGGTAAAAAGTCCTGTTATAGACCGCCTGTCCGATGCAACTCGGAGAAAAGAGAGGCGTTCCTGTGCCTGCAGCAGGCGTGCTTTGTGTCTGCAGAACGACAGGATTACAAGCCGACAAGATAAGATGCAATTGTCTTCCTAGTCCTGGCATACACCATACTGCGTCCTGACAACCAAAATCCTCCAAAGTCGAATCCTGCTTTTAATGCCAGGCCTGCGGGGACATGTCGACCTTGTGCACTGTACGGGCGCCGTTGGGCGCCGTTGGAGATTAAGATGGAGGGGAGGGACTAACGGCGTGGCAGCCTCAAGGGAGCGACAGGGACAACGAAAACGGCATACTACATGCATCCCGTTGAGGTGTGTCGTGCAAGGTCAGCCGTCGCTGCTAGTCGTCGATCGTCCGTCGTCGTTGCAGGGGTACAGGGGCACGGAGCACAGAGTTTTTATATCAGAAATAGATGATATTAGGCTGTTATTTCATGTGTGGTGCTTTAT
This sequence comes from Sporothrix phasma, assembly GCA_016097075.2. NCBI lineage: Eukaryota > Fungi > Ascomycota > Sordariomycetes > Ophiostomatales > Ophiostomataceae > Sporothrix > Sporothrix phasma. Next base: position 165,098 of record JADMNG010000048.1, on the reverse strand, counting down.
GTGTTTTAGCTGTAAAGTGCTTCTCACGACCCTCGCTGTTTCCCGTATTCCTGTTATGTTCTTTTATTTTATTTTCTCCCTCTTCACACTCCATTTCATTGTATCTTTTTCTTCTGGCATGTCTCACTATCCGTCACGATCGGTCATCTGACAGTCTCCGTTGTCTCACCCAGTCAACCGCGGCATTTTTATCCCAATCCTATTTTGTTTGCCCTTTGTTGACCATCATTTTTCTTAGATCTTATTCGTCGATTCGGCAAAGACTCGCAGACTATTGCTTGATTTCTCAATTGGGCAAGGTGTTTCGTGTAGATGGCCGTCTTGTTCTTGTGTTCCCTCAGCTTAGGTTGGCTTGGTTGCTCGCCTTTATATTCAATAAATACAACGAGTTGGCTTACTTGTTGCATTTTTTTTCCTGTCGAGAAAAAGGACAATGTGGTGTCCTCTTCCTGAAAGTAGTTACACACTTCGACAGTCTGCAGCCAACTCACGTTATAACACCAAACCCACAGGCCAACTCGTGTTCTTTTTTCTCACTTCAGCCCGTAACACAGCATATGGCAAAACGGTGAAGCAACAGCAGGAAAATAGATAGGAGAATTAAAAGAAAAGCACAAAAAAATAGGAAGATCGAAGGGAGATCTGAGTGGAAACTAGCAATTCGACATGGAAAGAAAAACAAGAAGAGCGTGAGAAGCTAGCCGGAACGAGGTGCTCTGCAAGCCAACAAAAGCCAACCACAATCTATTACGCACACAATCAAACACAACTGCAGACAGACTGCAGACAGACTGCAGGCAGACTGCAGGCAGACTGCAGCTGCAACCACGAAATGCGGAGGCAACTCTTCCCGTGGGTGGTACAAAATCCGGTGTCAACATTCCCTGGCTCTGACCATTTCATTTTTCTTCCTCTTTTTTCTTGAGTACCTTCTCATATTCTCATCTTTCCCTTCTCTGTACTTCGTACGCCGTGCGTCAATGTGCGACGTCAGCAGTATTTTATTGCAGTGGAGGTTTTGAAGTGAGCTGCTAGCTCAAGAGTTCGGGCGCTCTTATTCTCCGCGGTAGCCTGTGTCTTGTGTTTGTGTTCGTTGCTGTCCGTCGTACTCCATTTTACTGGCTACAGGCTACATCAAAGGAGCAAAGGCGCGCCAGGGTACGACGATGTCCCATGCATCGTATTTCGTGGGTTTATGATTTCGTGTATTTCGTCCGTGTAGCAGTGCTGCAAACCCCCCCCCCCCCCCCCCCCCTCCCCCCAACACGTAATCCGTTTCATGCCAATCATTTTTTTACTTATCGCAGCTGGTCCTGCAAAAGTGCAGGAGCTGTCATTATTGTCACGTTCATCCTTATTTTTGTTTGTGTATTCTCAGACGTACCCCCGCCTCCTTCTTGCGTGTTAAGATGTGCAATGTGCAATATGCTCTGCATCAAGTAGGCTGTCCAGCAATGAAGACTCGCTCAGGCGGCAAGGTTCCTAACTGTCTCGAATTCATCTTTCTCTTTCCAACATTGTTGCATCATTTCACTCGACGAGTGCCTGAGTATCTTTAGCCGAGAAAAGAAATACAAATAATAGGATGGACCAACAGACAAGCAGGGAATCTTTGACGGGCTCCAGACTTCTCCAGAACATATCGAGAGTCTTCGCCCGAAGCAAACCGAACGACCCTGGCCAGATCTTTGGACTCCCACCAACGAATGTCACAACAGAAGCTAATTGGGTCTCCTCGTTGGCTGGCTGCGCTGCACAAGCAAACGGCCAGTCCAATTTTGAATTGATTTGACGAGCCAGTCAGCCAGTGGATGGCATGGCCGTGTTTGAAATTAATGGCGACGAGAGGCGAGAGATAGAAATCAGTCCATTAAAACATGCAAGCAGCCGACAGTGTTGCTTGCCTGGTGTACAAAACAGATAGCAGAGACTTGGCCTGGACGTGCTTGCCCGTGACCATGAGAAGGGCTGCGCCTCTGCGCTTTTCATTCTGCCCACTTTGTGAACACAATGCGTGCCCGTTGGTTGTCCACAGCTGATATTGAACTTGTGTGACCGTCGACAAACCGAAAGAGATGCGGCGTCGAGGAGAAAGAACCCCAGCACAGAGCATACAACCAGTGTGTTTGTGTTATTGAGCGTCGTTTGTGTGCATGCCTAGACGCAGACCGTTGGTGCTCTGCTTTTCTGCTGTGGCGAGGGAGAATGTAGACGCAGGCGACAAATCTCTTTGTTGGTGTGTATTTGTGTGCTCTGTATCTGAGCCGATTAGTTCTTGCCCGACGGACGACCTTTCGCGTTTGTATCGTCAACGTGGTCGACACCAAGACCAGTGCAGAGGATTCCGAGAGTGCAGAAATAGTGAGCAACAGATCGAGCAGGGGTGGCCAAACAAATATCAGTGTAAACGGATGAAATGCAAGGCAAATAAGAAGACGAAGAAGGGTAGGCTACATACACAAGCGCAATCCAACAACAGCACCTCGTAGGACTGTCAAAATAGACAAGGAGATACGGACTCTATCCTACGGATCTCCAGTTTCCCGTCTCGACATGTGTCACTTCTTTGCTCTTGTCCCTTATACCACTTCTCTTTTTCCTTTCCCCTTATGCTCCTTTCTCGCCTCCTTTGTCGCAGCCTCATTACCTCTCATCCTCTTCACAGCCTCCCCTTTACCCTCTCTCGGCCCGTCGTTTGAACTCTCGCTTCGCTAGAGGGGAAGCCCCTGGTAACGGTTCACCCGATGCAGAGTAGCACAAGGCGACTCTACCATGTTTGGCCGTTATCAAGCATCCAATGATCCAATGGATGCCGGCCTGTCACTTTTGTCTTTCTTCGACAGCGGCTGTGTCACAAGACCGACACTGCAGACACTACAGACACTACAGGGTCGATACAAGACACAGGACAGAGGACCACACAAGCGGCCGTCTCGCCTCCGATCAACCATCAACCCAGCACTTATCCAACCCCTCTGATGCTGCGAATACTGTCATACTCGCTCTTGTCCTCGTATCGCATATCCCGTGTTCCTTCCAGTCTGCTTGCTTTCCCCAACGGCGGCTGTTTCTGCAATCCGTCTGTCCCTCCCTGTGTCTCCCCTCTCCCTTCTTCAGTCCTGTTGCCTTGTGACTGCCTTCTCCCATCATTTGGCTCTTTTGGCTCTCTTGTCTCTCTTCCTTTGTCTCCTCCTCCCCAGCAGGAAGGGATAGACGAGGACCTGAAGCACCTTGCAGAACTCGAAAGACATGGAAGACACGATTGACACGAGGGATCATAGCAATATGTGGTATCGTATGGAAAGTAAAGGGAACAGTATGGTACAGTGTGTGTTGCGTATGGCAGAAAATCAGCCCAGTAACTACGCCGACAGACGACAAGACTACCGACGTCGGCGGTCTCGATCTCGATCGCCGTCTCGCCTCTGTCTCTATCTCTGCCTCGCCCTCCTCGCCTTGGACTCCAACTTCGAGCGTCGGACCGGGGCTTGTCGTCTCTGTAGCGGTCTTGTCTGTAGCGGTCATCGCGTCGGTCGTCGCGTCGGCTTCGACTGCCGTCTCGTCTCTCGTGTCTCTCGCTGTCCCGGCCACGGCCACGGCCTCTTTCTCGGTCGCGGTCATAGTCGCGGATGCGGTCGCGATCTCTGTTGCCGCTGTCTCTGCGTCTGTCGTCGTATCTGTCTCGCCGGTCTCCCCGGTCGCCATTGTGTTTGTCGCCAGGTCTGTCCTCTGTTTTTTTCTCGGCCGCCTCCTTGTCGGTAAAGGTTTGAGCGTGCTGGCCCCGAAGGTCCTCGTCGCTGTGTACCATGCCGTAGTTGGACGGCCCGTCGGCCTCATCTTCTTCGTTGCGGTACTTGCGCCATTTTTCCAGCTCGCGCACACCGCCCCAACCGCCGCCACGGCCGCGGGCCTGCCTTTGCCGCTTTGCATTGGTATCGCTGCGCCAGGCATCACTCAACTTGCTGACGCTCTGGCTGAAATCAATGTGGATGCGGCGGTCGTCAATCAAGACGTCCTGCATCTTAAAGTAGGCAGCCTCGCAGGCAGACTTGTCCTCAAACTCGATAAAGGCGTACTGCAGGCTGTCACCTGTCTTGCGGTCGCGGATGACTTCGCACGACAGGATGGTTCCGAAGCGGCTGAAGATCAACTCAAGATCAGCGTCTTGCGTTACCGGGTTGAGCTTGCAGACAAAGAGCACGTTTTCGGGCGGCTTGACCTCGGCAAACGGCAAATCGCCCATCATTTCGAGTGTCAGCGCCTGGGCGCGGGCTTCGCGTTCGCGGCGCATCTTTTCGGCGGCGGCAGCCTTGTCTTCCGAGTCGTCGTCGTTTGCCTCCTTCTCGTCATCCTCTCCCAGTCTTGCCGTGTCAAGTTGGGCACGAGACGGCGGCGGCGACTCGGGCGGCTCGATGAGGCCGGTGGGATCAGGGTAGGGGTCGTCGAGGACAGCCGTATGCTTTATGCGGATGTCGACGAGCGGGTAGCCGTTTTCGTCGACAATGGCGTTGTTGATACTCTCCAGAACATCAAAGCCTTCGACGACGCGCCCGAAAATGGCCGATTTGCCGTCCAGAAAGTCTGTGTCGTCTCCTAGGCTCACAATGAACTGCGACGCCGCCAGCCGGACGTCTGGATCGGTAGGGTGGGCGACAGTAGCCATACCGACAGTGCCGCGCTCGATGTGCTTCAGTTTGGGATGAAAGAGGGCTGGGAACGTGCGGCGCGAGCGGTCGCCTGACAACACGCCCCAGATGCAGGAGCCGCCATCGGACTGTTTTGAGAGGGGGCCGAGCGGGTCGCCGGTCTGGAAAGAAAATGACTTTTGGATCGAGTGGACGGGCGCGTAGTTGTAGTACTTGATCTTGCAGAGCTTGAGAAAGCTGCCAGGTGTTAGAGTACGGACTCGAAGTGGGAGATGCGAAAGCGGAGACAGGCTCACTTTTCGCACAGCTTTGGTGCATACTCGACCAGCAGGTCAATCACAATGTCACCCTTGCTGGTCTCGAGAAGGACAGACATTGTGGTGTAGGGATACGCGCCTGGGCGTCGATGTCGTTGTCTTGTTGAAATCGGAGACTTTGTGGTCGGAAATGACGGAGTCGCGATGTTGCGATGTTAGAGCTGTTTGGCAAAGCTCTGTGGCAAGCTGTGTGGAGCTGCCAGGGTCCACCTTTTTTGGGAGCAAGGGTGGCTGTCAGGATAAATGATTGGCCAGTCCGCTAAATATGTACGAGTATCATCGCCAGTACATACTCGTAGACACCCACTCTGCCCATAGACTACATACAGCATTCACGAGACGGAAAACAGATGTATGAGGAGACGTTCGAAGAGTTCAGGAATTAAAAAGATACGGATCCATGACAAAGACAATCATAAATCATATTATGCTCTTGGAGGTCTCGTATTCACTGGTGGGAGTTGAGCCTGTGCATTTTATTCCAGATTTACCTGGCAGCTATTCCAAGGCGGCAGCAACAATCGTGGTGGGCCGAGCGGCGGCGGTGGTAGTCACAAACCGCATTCGACCGAAGGAGCAAATAGTGCTCCAATATGTATGCCGGGTCGCCGCTGTGGCTCGTGCAGTGCCCAAGGTCCAGGACGTGACGGGCACTGTCGTTCAGCCGACCTACACGGCCAACAGGCGGTCACGTCAACGGCCGAGGCCCCGACGAGCACCGAGGACGACTCTTACACCTTCACGCGCACGTTTGTACCACCGGCGCATACGCTGTGCAGTGGTGGCAACGTGCCCATAGTGACGTACTACTACAGGGCCCGGCGCAGACGCAGTACCGGGGGCACTATCAGACCTACAACACGTTCGCGACGGTCTGGATCGGTCAGACGCAGACGAAGGCGTACACCGACCGGAATGGCATGACACAGTGCTGGCAGGGTGGACGGAGGTACGGTGTGCAGGTGAAGGGTGAAGACATGAAGAGGAGAAGCCTAAGTCGTCTGGTGAGAGCTGCTGTGATATCCACTTTTGGCCGATGTGGTCCGTAAGTTTTGCGTCATAAGACGGGCTGTCGTCCAGCGTCGACAGCTGCAAGATGCACCCTTTTCGGCCACAACTGCAGTAAATTCAACAGTAGAATTATGATGTTATTCTCTGATTTTACCCTCGCACTCGTATATTGTGCCCATCTTCAGGCCAGTTTGACCTCATGCGTAGCCCTTAATTCTGTTGTGCTATTGGCCTCTACTGGGCACGAGATGTGTCACGTGCAGCTTACTTTAGCGTAGCCACTTCGCTCATTGCTTTCCCTGGCAGGCAGGCGCATTCCGCTTTATCTGTACGAAGTAGCTGCGCCCCCAACCCCGCTAATTCAACGTCAGGACCCAGGACCGGACAAGTCCAGCCATTCCGAGACGCTGCAGCGGTATCGTTGTCCCTCTTCCAGACGACAGAAGACAAGTCACACATCTTGCGACCCCGACTCTCGACACATCCCTTCGACGCCTGCCCTCCAATCGAGTGAAAATGGCGAACCCTCCCCCAATTGGTACGTATAAGCCGAGCAGAGCATTGGGTTGTGCGTGGTCGGTTTGGTCCGTTGATGAGCTCCTATATATCCGGTTCGAGCTCTCCTCATCATCACGACATCGAATAGCTCCCCAAATCCTCTTTCCCCCAACTCGATCCTCGCTGACACTCGCATCTAGTCCTCGATGGCGGCACGGGCTTCCTCAAGGTCGGCTATGCGCACAAAACTTCCCGAGTTCCAATACCCCTCAATCGTCGGCCGGCCCATCCTGCGCACAGAAGAAAAGGGCGACAACGACCTAGTGATCAAGGACATCATGTGCGGCGACGAGGCTGCAGCGGCACGCACGATGCTGCAAATCAGCTATCCGATGGAGAACGGTATTGTCAAGAAGTGGGACGACATGCAGCACCTGTGGGACTACACCTTCTACGAGAAGATGCAGGTCGACACAACGGGCCGCAAGATTCTGCTGACGGAGCCGCCGATGAACCCGCTCAAGAACCGCGAGCAGATGTGCGAGGTCATGTTTGACCGCTATAACTTTGGCGGCGTCTACGTGGCCATCCAGGCCGTACTGGCGTTGTATGCCCAGGGCCTGTCATCGGGCGTTGTGGTCGACTCGGGCGACGGCGTGACGCACATTGTGCCCGTGTACGAGTCTGTCGTGCTGAACCACCTGACGCGCCGCCTGGACGTGGCCGGCCGCGACGTCACCAGAACCTGATTGCGCTGCTGCTGCGCCGCGGCTATGCCCTCAACCGCACGGCGGACTTTGAGACGGTGCGCCAGATCAAGGAGAAGCTGTGCTACGTGAGCTACGACCTCGAGCTCGACAAGCGGTTGAGCGAGGATACAACGGTGCTCGTCGAGAGCTACACGCTGCCGACGGCCGCGTCATACGCGTGGGCAGCGAGCGCTTCGAGGCGCCCGAGTGTCTGTTTCAGCCGCACCTGGTCGACTGCGAGCAGCCTGGCATGGCCGAGTTCCTGTTTAACACGATCCAGCAGGCCGACGTCGACGTGCGCTCGTCGCTCTTCAAGGCCATTGTGCTGTCGGGTGGCAGCAGCATGTACCCCGGCCTGCCCTCGCGTCTCGAAAAGGAGCTCAAGCAGCTGTGGCTGACGCGCGTATTGGGCGGCAACCCGGAGCGCCTGAGCAAGTTCAAAGTGCGGATAGAGGACCCGCCGCGCCGGCGACACATGGTGTTCCTGGGCGGCGCCGTGCTGGCCAACATTATGGCCGACAAGGAGTCCATGTGGGTGACCAAGGCCGAGTGGGAGGAGCAGGCGCCCGGGTGCTGGAGAAGCTGGGGCCGAGATAGAGGGGCGATTGAGTGGAAGGGCGTTTCCTTCAACAAGTGGCTGCTTGCGCGTTCCAAGCTGTCTGGCTGCTTCTCTAGTGTTTTGAGAAAAGACGACCCGTCGCACAATCCAGCTCATGCATTCTATCCTTTAATGTGCAGTAGTCCTAAATGACGAACGACATGCGTCTATTGTGATTGTATCCGCTGGATATGTGCTAAAGGTACCGATAAAGAGCCTGTAATTAAATCCGACTTCCTGTAATGTTTGCTGGTCGTTAAGCCGATGATCACTAATTCCACGCTATTTTGCCAGCGTAGCGCCTGTGTCTCCCAACGACGTCCAGCCCCAAGACTTCACGAGTCCGACTCCACCATTTCAACATCACAACCCCATCATCAAACCCGACACTGCCCACGACCGCATCCTCCACGGCGACGATACTTTCGGGACGATTTTTAGGATATCTATACGTCCACGTATCCGTCCTTCTCCACACGTCACAAATGCTGTCGAGCGGTGCCTGCTCATAGAGCCGCCACTTGAGGCGATCTCGGCATCGCATCTTCGAATCGATCATCGACCCGTTATTTTTACCACATATCTACCGGCATCTGACCGCCCTCTCCACTCGCCATAATGAGCCACACGAACCCGCCGACGGGCCCGTTGGGCCCGGCATCGGGGTCGGCAATGCGTGCGCACGCCCTTAAGCGGGGCGTGCAGCAGGCCTTTGAAGACCCCGTGGACCGCAATGTGGGCTACGTCGGCTACCAGAGCAAGGTGCGCGTGACGGACAAGTACCGTGTCATCGGCTTCATCAGTAGTGGCACATACGGCCGCGTGTACAAGGCAGTCAGCCGCGTGGGACTGCCGGGCGAGTTTGCCATCAAAAGTTCAAGCCGGACAAGGAGGGCGAGCAGATTACCTACACGGGCATCAGCCAGTCGGCCATCCGCGAGATGGCCCTGTGCAGCGAGCTGTCGCACTACAATGTGATCCGGTTGGTCGAGATTATCCTGGAGGACAAGGCCATATTCATGGTGTTTGAGTACGCCGAGCACGACTTGCTGCAAATCATTCACCATCATACGCAGCAGCCGCGGCATCCGATCCCGGCGTCGACGATCCGCAGCATCATGTTCCAGTTGCTGAACGGGAGCCAGTATCTGCACACCAACTGGGTGCTGCACCGCGACCTGAAGCCGGCCAACATCATGGTGACATCGGGCGGGCAGGTCAAGATTGGCGACTTGGGCCTGGCGCGCCTCTTCTACAAGCCACTGCACTCGCTCTTCTCAGGCGACAAGGTCGTCGTGACCATCTGGTATCGCGCGCCAGAGCTTCTGCTGGGATCGCGCCACTATACGCCGGCCATTGACATGTGGGCCATTGGCTGCATCTTTGCAGAACTATTGTCGCTGCGGCCCATCTTCAAGGGCGAGGAGGCTAAAATGGACTCCAAGAAGACGGTGCCCTTTCAGCGCAACCAGATGCAAAAGATTGTCGACATTATGGGCCTGCCCACCAAGGAGCGGTGGCCGCTGCTGGCCAACATGCCAGAGTACCAGCAGCTGGGCACTCTTCAGCCGCCTCTGAGTAGCCATCACCTTCATAACCACCAGTCATCGTCTTCATCGTCATCGTCGGGCAATCTCGAAAAGTGGTACTACAGCACCATCAGCCAGGGCCAGACGTCCGCCCGCTGCAGCCGTCCGCTGCCGCCAGTGCCAGTCCATCGTCGCTGGCCAGTTTGGGTGCCAACGGCTTCTCGCTGCTCGCCGGCCTGCTCGAGTACGACCCCGAAAAGCGCCTGACCGCCGAGGCCGCACTGGCCCATCCGTTTTTACGAGCGGCGACGCCATCCACAGCAACTGCTTCCACGGCCTCAAGACAGAGTACCCGCACCGGCGCGTCAGCCAGGACGACAATGACATTCGCACAAGCAGCCTGCCCGGCACCAAGCGCAGCGGTCTGCCCGACGACTCTCTGATGCGGGCCAGTAAACGGGTAAAGGAATAGTCCTGGCGGCGTTGTGATTGTTTTGTTTTATTTTTGCTTCCCTTATGTACAGCAGGGTTCTCGTTTGCTTCTGTTATGACCCCTTGTCACCCCTTTTATACCCCTTTGCGTTTTGCTTGCTTTACATGTTTTTGATGAATAGTTTACTGAAATTCGAACTGTTTAAAGATGCAACAAGGTCGAATTACGAGGTATCTATGAAAGGGTACAGAGTATGACACGGTACACGGAGTAGACGAGAAAAAAACGAAATACACGAAAGATGTCAAAAGAAGACAAGTCGAAGCCGGTACCTCAAAGGGGCTTAAAGGAGCCTGAATGAGCTTAAAGGCCGCCTCGCACCTTGGGCATACCCTCTGTTGTCCATCTCTCGACGCAAAATCTAGTACAGACAGAGAGGAGAGAAAGCATGAACGAGAAGAAGAGAGGCAAACAAGTAAGAAGACAAGGCGGCGAGAACACAGACGAGCAAACAAAAGGAGGCGAACGCAGAGCAGAAACAAACTGACAAAGTGGGGAAATAGGGACAAGAGATAGGAAGAGAGGGCGGCAGGACCAGAAGACGAGGAGAAAGACTAACAAGAGATGAGGGTGGGGTGATCGAGGGAGAGAGGCCATGGCGGTGGGCGTGGAGGGAAACAAGAAGGTGAAAGCTCACATCGTACAGCATTAGAAGCCTTCTAAATGGATTATACGGCCAGAATAGACCACAACAGATCGTGCCCACCTCAGACCTCGCCTCGCGCGCCTCGCTTGTTTCCTCGGCGCAGCCATACGGCCACTTGCTCGTTTACCTCTTGGCCGGCGCCGGTGGTGCCTTGACGTTGTTGGACAGCCAGGCCAGGCCCTCGAGCAGGCCCTCGCCCGTCGTGGCGCAACTTGGCACGACGTACCAGATCTTGTCCTTGAGCTTGGACAGCTGCAACGCCTCGGTGACCTCCTGGGGCTTCATGCTGTTCTCGAGGTCCTGCTTGTTGGCAAAGACCAGCAGGAGGCTGTCCTTCATCTCGCGGTCGTTAATAATGCGGTGCAGCTCCTGCTTGGCCTCGTCCATGCGGACCCGGTCGGACGAGTCGACGACGAAGATGAGACCTTGTGTTCCTGGACGTTACGATTAGCATCGAATGAAGAGAGAGGGCGCACGACTGTCAACAACGGGCAGTACGCACCACTAAAGTAATGTCTCCAGAGAGGCCGGATCTTGTCCTGGCCGCCGACGTCCCAGACGTTGAACTTGACATTCTTATACGTCACGGTCTCGACGTTGAAGCCGACAGTGGGAATGGTGGTGACGTCCTGGCCTAGCTTGAGCTTGTAGAGGATCGTCGTCTTGCCGGCCGCGTCGAGGCCCAGCATCAGCAGGCGCATCTCCTTGGATCCGAAAATTTGCCCATCATTTTGGAAAGTTGGCCGCCCATGGTGAAGATTGGTGTGTGGTCTTGCGACGGTAGCAAGGGGTATCAAGAGTGAAAGGTGAGGGAGAGGGGGTCGAGATCGGTGTAGGAACTCGAGTTGGCGCGAGTCACGGGTGAGCAATGTCGTCCGTCAGTTGCCGCCCGTCGAGTGCCGTCGTGGGATTGAATCGAGATAAAAGCTAGAGACAAATGCTGGGCAGATGTCGGTCAGATGTTCTTTCACAGCTGCCGATTGCTTCGTCGCGGTCGTCAAGAGTCGCGCGACGACAAAGAGAAGAAAGGGGCGCGTTAGGATCGGCGATCGGGGATCGGTCGGGGCGGTTGTCAATGAGATCGCGGGCAGTCTGTTGGCAGCCTCGGTGCTTCTTTGCTTTGCGTCTCGATTCTTTTTTGCTTCTTTGGCCTGAGGTGAGTACTCCCTTCGTTTTGCCTTTGTGCCTCTTTGCCCTTTTGCGCTTCACCTTCTTTCCCTTCAGAGGTCAAATTTCTGGGGAATTTCGTTAAATTGGCAGTCGACTTATGAGTGGTCCACTCTTCGGACACTTGTAGGTGGCAGGTCGCCTTCTATTCGTTCCTGCCCCTGACCGTTCTTGCTCTTCTTGCACGGCAAAGGCAGTCCAAGCGCCAAAGCGTGCCCAGGGTCAAGTGGGTGGTGGCCTGACTTACGGGAGGAGGCTATGAAAGTACGAGTACTCGTACTTTGTACTGCGAACAGCTGGTGGGGCGGCTTCCAACCACTCAGTGTGGAGAGGGGGTATTTGATACAGTGGGCATTGCCAAAATACAGCGGACAAGTCGACGACAATGCCGTACGGTGGCATACGAGTTTACGGGACACGCCGAGGCTAAATGCACAGCATCACAACACGGCGTACGAGTAGCTCAAAGGACTCGTAGACAACAAGCCACAACAATCGACAACGCACGAGATCGTGTCATAATCACGTGCACACAAGCAGCCTATCGCGGCAACCTATCCAGGCCTCACTGTTCGTCATGACCACCGAGCAATGTTGTGCCTTGATCCCGAGTCCATTTCCTGGGTATCCAATAACGAAACCTATCATGTTTTTGATAAACACATCATAACTCAAGCCCAGACACCGTTGCGCCGTGCCATCCCTTAAACACAATGACCAGACAAGAGGGCAAAAAGCAACAACGACAAGCCATCACCGCATCTAAAATCTAGTTCCTGTACTCCACCACAAAGCGGCGCTCGACCTCCTGAAGCGTGCCCGAGTTCTCCTCGCCTTCGAAGCGTAGGTTGACGCGGCCAGTCACCTTGTCGGTGCTCATCACCTCAGCCTTGTAGAACGTCGTGCTGTCCGGGTACAGAGCAAGCACCGTCCGACCGGCATCGAGCTCCACCAGGTCCTGGCCCGCTGGCGGCAGGGGAATCATGTTGCTGGCGCTGGTGCGGTACTCTTGGCGCTGCTCGGGCGCAACGTCGGGGTCCTCGTCCTTGACCTTGTACCGGCGGGACTTACCCTCGCCAAGCACCTGCTGCACCTTGCCCAGGAACCACTCCGCCGTATCGTTGAGGTTGGACGGCTTGGGCTTGAACACGACGTCCTGGCCTTTGACAAACATGACGCGTGACCGCTGTGCTGCCGATGTCATGGAGCTACCCTGCCCCTGCGGCTCGACGCTGTCTGCCTTGACGGAGGATGCGGGCGGGACACTGTCGCGGGCGTGCGACGAGCGGTCGCCGCGGTCGCCGCGGTCGCCGCGGTCGCCGCTGCTGCTCTTGCGCCACTACCATTGCCATTGCCACTTCCGCTTCCCTGGCTTGGGTCAATGTCCATCTCGTCGCCGGGGCCCTCAAACTCGTAGGGGTCTTTTTCACGCTCCTTTTCGCGCTCCAGCTCGCGCTGCTCCTTTTCCTTTTCCTTTTCGGCTTCTTTGGCCTCTTTGCGCTCGCGCTCGCGCTCGCGGTCCTTTTCCTTCTCTCTTTGTACCTTTTCCCTCTCCTTTTCACGCTCCTTCTCCTTTTCGCGCTTCTCTTCTTTTTCCTTTTGCTCACGGTCCTTTTCCTTCTCGCGCTTCTCCTCCTTTTCTTTCTCGCGCTTTTCTTCCTTTTCGCGCTCCCGCTCTTTGTCGCGTTCCCGTTCGCGTTCCCGTTCCCGCTCGCGCTCCTTCTCTCGCTCGCGCGTGCTGGTGCGGCCGGTGCTGCGCGATGACGCACCGCCGCTCAAGAGGCTGGACCGCGAAGGTGTGGCGCCCTGCTTTTGCTCGGTCTCGTCCTCCCTGACCTTTTGGATCGTCCGCAGAATCTCCAGGTTCTCGAGCAGCCGCTTGAGAGAATCCTGCACCGGTTCGGACGTGCGCACGCCCTTGCGAAACAAATCTTCCTGGTGCTTCTCTTCGGCCTCGGCCGTCTTGTTGTTTGACCCGATGGTATCCGCCATGTCGTGCATGCGCTTGTCCTGCGCGATAATCTTGCGGAGCCCATCGTTGTCGGCGTTTTGGAACTCGACATAGCTGCGCAGGTCGTCCTTGATCGTCTGCCACAGGTTGTACTCCTCGCCTTGCTGGCTGCCGCGGTTGGGCCCCGAGCGGCCGGCACGGTTCCGTGATGATGACATGTCGGGACTGCCGGCTTGATTGGTGCTGGTAGTCGTGCTCGCCTTGGGATCGCTAGCGGTGCGCGGCTTCTTCGGCTGGTCCTATTCAGAACCGAGCTCGCTCTGCATGTTAGTGATGGCTCTGGCGATGTTGTTGGCTCTTTTGTGTCTCCTGTCTCCTTTGACTCCTGCGACTTCTTCGTCTCCTCCGTCTCGTTTGGGACTCATTTGCAGGATTGATGATGGTTGATGTGTGATGTCAAGGACACAACGATAACAAGACTGGAGAAAGAAACAGCTGGAAGAATGATGGCAAGGAATACAGATGGGTGGGACAAGAGAAATGATGGACTGGAGATGTGTTTGAAAGCAAGGTGGGATAAAGACCAACAACAAGACCGAGTAGGAAATCAGTGGGTGGAGTTATGGATCGTATGGCCGTAGACGCAGCGGCGCATGCGTGCTTACCTTTTCCTAGTATTCAAAGCAGCCAATGGCCGATAAAGCTGTTGATTAAAAGTAAAAGGCTTGTCTCAGGTCCGTGGAGAGTATCGCATAAGAGATGCTTGCGGTAGGGTGCGATGGTATTGTCCTGGATGGAAGGCGCAAGGGCGATTCTAGTCGGCTGTCGCGAAACAATTGCGTAGAGGAGCTCAGATGGAAGTGAGCTTAGCAGGTCTAAAGAACGCGGGAGCTCCTGAAGGCAGACAAAACCCCGACACGTGATGATGTGTGGGGATTACTCGAGGGTTCCAGCCGGCAGAATAAAGGCGGTCAGTTATGCGCTCCGATCATGGCGCAGTCGCCATCGTAATACGTCGTACCGGAGCTCGGGAAACGCAGCCCCACGCTTATCGAGGATCAATGGTCGGGGAAACCCGACTCCATAAATATCGACGTCGTGAAATCTACAAGAATATAGAGTGGCAATCCACCCATCTTCCCTCTACAAACACGTTCACTCTCGATAACGCTGCCCAATGACTCTGGTCTCACGTTCCATCAGCATGGAGTCTCACAAGGACACAGTGCGGATTCTGGTTCTCAATCCAAACTCGTCCGCCGACATGACGCACGGCGTTGAGGAGGCCATCCGCAGCATCAACTTGCCCAAGGTGAGCCAGGCGCTGTGTGGAGCTGTTTGTGTTGATCTTGTTGTTCAATCATCTCCCTTATGATTCTTCTCCATTTTCATGACGATTCTGGCGGAGTTTTTCCAGACAGAAGAGAAAGAGAATCGATGAAAAGTTACAAATCATAGAACTCGACAATAGTCATGTGCATAACACGACTGAGAATTTCAAAGAAGAAAAACAACGTCAATCACTCATGTATTCGCTTTTACTATCCAGAACCCATACTAACCGCATAGTCGCTCCATTTGTCGACCTACACAGCACCCAAGGACAGCCCGGCCAGCATCAACGACGGCGGCGATCTCGAAAAGAGCACGGCCGTCGTGCTAGCTGACTTTGACCTAGATTATGCTACACAGAACTACGACGCCATCCTTGTGGCCTGCTTCAGCGTGCACCCGCTGGTGGCCAAGCTCAACGATTTGCTGGTCGGCCGTGGCGTGATCGTGACGGGCATCTTTGAGGCCAGCATCCTGACGGCACTGTCACTGCTGCCGCCATATACCGTCGGTGGAGACAAGAAATTCAAGACGTGGGGAGTCGTCACTACGGGCAAGTTCTGGGAGGAGCACTTGACGGCGGGCGCAGCAGCGTACTTGGGCTCGGAGCAGCACGAGAGTGCTCGTAGCGGCAAGTTTGCAGGCATCTTCTCGACGGGGATGAACGCAGGCGACTTCCACGGCGGCGTATCGCCGAGGTGATTCGTGCGAAGCTCAAGGCGGCCACCCGGAAATTGCTGGCGAGCTCGGACGTGGGGTGCGTGGTGATGGGCTGTGCAGGCATGGCCGGGCTGGAGGAGATTATCCGCGAGGCGGCACGGGAGGAGTACGGCGTCGAAGCGGGAAATCGCGTTATGATTGTTGACGGCGTCAAGGCGGGCGCTGGTCTGCTTGACCAGGCCGTCAAGAATGCTCGTCTGTTCCAGGAGTAGGGTGGTAGAGGAAGGCGAAACATATTCACGGAGAACTCGATTGACACATTTAAATGAACAAATGATATTCCTCAAAAAACAAACTCCAGCGCCAAACATAATCGCTAACCATAATACATGATACTCTCGAATGCTCCTGAGTTGCAAACCGGACTAGAAAAAGCTAGGAAAAGAAGAGAAAAAAAATAGGATGGTAAAAGAAGCGCCTCAAATTTGACGGATCACGAGCTCGTTGCCGGCACGATAGCCAAGATACACTGGCTCCTGCGGTTCTTGTGCTTCCTGAGACTCCGAAGGGTCCCGAGGCTCCCGCTGATGTTGTTCTTGCCGTTCCTGCGGTTTCGGCGATCCCGCCTCCGAACTAGACGGAGACTGCTAGTCAATTCGCGACGTGCGGCCCCAGACCTCGTCGGCATCCTTCTTGCCGTTCGTCTCGGGCACATAGAGCCAGAAAAAGATGGTAGACAAAAGAGCAAAAAAGGCAAACAGGAAATACACCCAACCAGCTCCGCCAAAGCGATTGTTCATTGCCGTGTTGATGAGGGGAAGAACTGCGCAACCAAGAAGGTGGCCACGTAGTTGGCGCCCAGGGCCCAGGACTGCGTGGCACCCACGGCCTCTTGTCCAACCAGCTCCGATGCGAGAATAAAGGGCACAGGACCCAAACCGACAGCGAAGAAGGCGACAAAAGTGAGCACAGACAACGCCGATAGGATCTTGACGCCATAGACGATGGATAAGGCGAGGACGAGCGAGCTGGTACCCTGGCCGACGACGGACAACATCAGACAGGTCTTGCGGCCGAGGCGGTCGGGCAGCGGAGCGCTAAGCATGGTGGTGACGAGGTTGACGCAAGAGATGATAATGGTGAGGAGGGCGGAGTTGAGGGGTAGCATGCCTTGAGGAGGGACACGGAGTACATGATGACCGAGTTGATACCGCAGGCCTGCTGAGCAAACATGATTCCTATCACGGCGATGAGAGCGGGGCGGTAGTGGGCGTCGACGAGCAACTGGAAGAAGCCGACGGAGGGCCTAGCCTTGAGCATCGCTACCTGGCCGACAGGTCCACGAGGGGAGGGTGGTGCAACAGCCACAATACCTCAGATGCTTCGGGCACTTCCTGGTCCAGCAGGCCTGTTCCTCGGCAGAGCCGGCCGCTGGCCAGTGGGCCACTTCGTCGTCCAGATTGGCCGTCTTGCCGCGGACGCGCTGCAGGATGCGCTTGGCCTGCACAGTCTTGCCCTCGCCACCGCGCGCAGCCAGCCAGGCCGGCTCTCGGGTACGATCAGCAGACCCGAAAACTGGACAAGAGCAAGGGCGATGCCGGTGCTTAAGATGAACCGCCAGGCGGAGCCGTGACTAAGAAAGAAGCCGAGGACCTGGGTGAAGAGGATGCCAATATTGACGGTGATTTGTGTGAAGGCGCCAAAGAAGCCGCGGGACTGCACGGTGCGACCTCACTGATGTAGAGCGGCACAATGACGGTCGAAGCACCTGCACTCAAACCATTGAGGACGCGACCAAAGGCGAGGACGGCGACGGAGGGTGCAAATGTTTCCGTGATGGACCCCAGTAGAAACAAAGCAGCAGTCAGGCGCATGGCAAGCAGACGTCCTTTGCGGCTGCAAAAGGGCCCGGCCACGAGGGCACCGATAAGGCCACCGATCGTGAAGACGGACGAGACGGTCGCAAACTGGGCCTCGGTCATGGGGATGCACTGGGGCAGGGTGGTGCCAGGAATCTGGTTGGCGAGGATGCCCTTTTGGTGGCAGGTCAGGACATCCTGGGGCGCGTTGAGCTCGGCCAAGTGGAAGCCAAACTGGTTTGGGCCCAGGGTGACGACGGCCAGCAGCAGGCAAAAGTACGGCGTCACGCCGTCGGTGGCGCGCCGTAGCGCGGCTGGGAGCATGCTAACTGGCGGGGGACTTGTTGTGTAAGAATGGATGTTCTTGACTGGGAGAGTAGTTGTGCCTGGTAGGATGCTGGTGATGTTGGTAGTCCTGGCGATGTTGATGTTGTTGGTGACGCACGTAATCTAAGTACGTCGTTTGCCGTAGGTCGATGCATATGAGACAGCCCTGTTGTGCGGAGGTCAGCTGGTCGGACAATCAGCCGTTTGGCCGTTAACGTGGGGAAGTTATGACCCTGGCCACGTTCCCACTTTGGGACAAGCTCTGCGCCGAAGAACGTTGCGCCTTTACGAGATGGTCGGCTTACGGTGAGACGGCTGGACAGGGTACCAGCTCGGAGCGAGTTCACATGCTTCCTGCTCCGGTGTCTTGACATTCATAGCTCATGATTATCGTTGATATACAGTGTATATCCATTGAGATGGTCATTAAATTGTAACATGCGCCGGCACCGCGGCGGTGCCTGACTTCCAGCGTGCAGCTCCGCTAGCGACAGCGCTAAGCTTTTCGCTACATCATGTCCCATGTCTTCCCGTTCCTGGGAATCTGGGCCCAGAGTTCTCCCGCCAACTACTCAGTAGAATATTGCCAAACGAGTCTCCCTCATTCGTTCTCTCCTTATGCCTTTGCCAGCGCCCGGCTGACGGCCGTGGCCAGGCTATCTGTGTCGCCGGGTCCGACACCAATCAGCTCGTTGTCGTTCTTCTCGTACAGTGTGCCGCCCTCGGCCCAGATGCGGCGCAGCGTGAAGCCTGTGGCCGTGCCAGGCCGTCGGCCCAGGCCTTGTCCTCGGTGGCCTGCAGCTCGGCCAGCGGCACCTTGGTAACCTGCCACTTGGTGCCGCCCGTCTGCTTTTCGTACTCGGCGAGCACCTCATTGGGCGTGACAACAAAGGATTGTACCTTGAGGGCCTTGTTGAAAGACTGGTGTGGATGGCGGAGGGCAGCCACCAAGAACTTTCCGACGTCGGGCATCGTGCAGAAGCCGACCTTGCCCTCGCCGTCCTCAATGACGTAGGCCTGCTTGTTGGGCACATCAAAGCCGCCCATGATGGTGCTGGCCTTGGCGCTGACCCACATGTCAAAGTACGGGCCAGTGACCAGGTAGGTAATGTGCAGCTTCTTGACGTTCTCGCGAATGTACTTGCGCAGGGCCAGCTTATTCTGGTGCGGCTTCTCGTTGGGGCTCTTGGCGTTGTGCTCAATGTCGGTGCCGTACTCGGACGGGAACAGCCACTTGACGCTTTCAGACTGCTCGGCGAGCTCGACGAGCTTAGTCTGGATGTGGAGGGCGCCGCGGCCCAGCGCAGAGATAACGGTGTCAGGCTTCTCGGCTTTGTAGGCGCTGGCAACGTCCTCGGCACTGGTGATGTCGCCGACGACGACAGACAGCGAGACGCCGGGCGTGTCCTTCCAGCGGGACAGCAGCTCGGGCTTGGTGGCGACGGTGTTGGTGGACGTGAAGATGGACACGTGAGAAAAGGCCGGCTTGGCCGCCAGGATGGCCTCGGTGATGTACTTGCCGATGGCGCCAGTGGCGCCAAAGATGAGCAGGCGGGACGGTGTGAACGACATGGTGGGGTGTGGTGTGGGCAAGGTGGGAGCAAAAGTCAGAGTGAAGTTGTTGATAGGAGGTGAAATGGAGTCGAGATAGTTCTTGGGAGGTTGTCGATGGATGCAGCCGGAAGGAACAAGAGAGGAACACAAGAAAGAAAAGAAAGGAAGAGCGAATAGTACGGAGAGTACCCTGACGATGAAGCCGGGGAAGTGTTTCGGCGAATCGCCAAAACAAAGTCCAGTAACACCAGTTCGTGGACCTTCTTATTAATACTGCGTCGTCTACCATGCTGGTCAGCGCCGATCGCGCATGGGAAGAAGGGGACAATGGGGGAAGGCGGGGCGCGAAGCTCTAGTCGACCACTAACAGGTGGTGTCGCAGTGCAGCTCCACGCGATGGCCCAAGGGCGTCGATGGCGTATTGGCGCATGGGCGGATTGCGTTTAGTCGTGCCGCTCGGTAGCGGGCAGAATGTGCCATCAGTGGCCGCAAGGAGGCAGACACCCGCTATCCGAAGGCCAACTCCCAAGCCGAAGAAAGACAACTGGCAAAGGGAACTTGGGGGTTGAAGCTCGGACCAAAGGTGGGATCCTTTGGCCGGGTGCTGACAAAGCAATAATTGCAAGCCGTACGAGTATCTCGTAGATGCTTGATGGGACAACAAGACTTCAATGATGGGGGTGTAGATGCGATAGAGATACCAAATATTGAACGACTTCGAGTGGAACCAAAAATGCCAATGCGCTGTGGATTGCCAAAGCCGACAGTAACTGAAATGTGGAAACAACGAGTGACGCCTCTCTATGCAGAAATGTGCAGAAACAACGAAGAACAAAACCCAAATGCAAGCCAGATATACGAACAAAAAACAAAACAGCACGAAGTACACAGGCCGAACGTAAAGCCTGCCATCCACCACGCTGCAAAGCACGCCTACTCATCTGGTGAGCCTGGTTGGCTGCCCTTGTACACCTCGACCTTTTGGGCGCTCTCCTCCTCCTCGTCCTCCTTGCCAAACTGTGTGATGCTGAACTCGGGCAGCCGGCGAATCTTCTGGCCGGCAATGTAGCTGCTGTCGCGGCCGCGGGCGATGCGTGCACGTTCCTTGGCTCTGAGGGCGCGCTCTTCGGCGGCAGGCAGCATGGTACCCTCAATGGCAATGTAGCCGTTGTCACCCGAAAGCCCAACGTCAAAGTCCTTGATGCGGAAGCGGATCTTGCCCTCGACGGGGCGCCCATCGGCATCTGCCCAGTAGCCCGTGGCTTGGAGAGGGGCGACAGACTCTGCGTCTGTAGGGACGCCTGTCCGATGGCCCTCGCCATCGTCGGCTGTGTCCATCGGATCTCCTCCCGTTGCAGCAGTCTCCTCGACATCCTCCAGCTCGACGTATTGCCAGCCTTGTGGCAGGCGTGCGGCCTCGATGCTTGCATTGAACTTGTCCCAGCAGCTGACACCAATAGCACCTTCATTCTGCAGGATGACAGTGCCCTCGAGCCAGGCGCCGCGGCTGGGCACAAACAGGTCGACGTCGGCCGTCATCCAGCCAAAGCCGACGGCGTACTCGTCGACTGACGTCAAAACAGCGGGCGTATTGTCGGTGGGTGGGTTGCGGGGGTCGGCGCGGGTAGCGCTTTCCGAGAGATTGACATTGCGGTAGGCCAAGAGATAGCCGCCGAGTTGGGGCGCGTAGTGGTTGACGAGGCCAGCTAGGTGCTGGGTGGCGGCGCTGGTGATGGGCTTGTCGAAGCCGAGCGGGAACAGGGGAATCCAGAGGGAGACGGTCTGGGTGTAGAAGGGGAAGACGGCGGACTCGGGGTCGTCGGAGGGGTTGAGGGCGGCGTCTGCTTGGGATGACTGCGGTGTTGGTGTTGGCAGCTTCTCCTTCTTGTCTTTCTTGCCCTTTTTCTCCTTCTTCTCCTTCTTGTCCTTCTTCTCCTTTCTCTCCTTGCCCTCCTTGTCTTTGCTCTTCTTGTCCTTCTTTTCCTTCCTCTCCTTCGTCTCGTCCCCGTTCGTTGCCTCCTTGACCTTCTTGGCCTTGCGCGGCGTGTCGTCGTTGTCGGCGCGCGGCCGCTTCCGGTCCGCAAGTTCGGTCATTGTGTGTTCTGATGGGAGGTCAATTGCGGAGGGCATTATGGGAGGGAGGCGGAAGCTGTCGCGAAAAGCCGAAAAGACGAGCCAAAAATGCAAAATCGTTACGGACAGTAATTACAGCTGTCACGGCAAGACGAGGCTCGTCGATGGTGAGGAGTCCAGGAGAAAAGTTTTAAGTGGGGCCCAGCTGATAGGAGGATAAGGTGAATTATCTCCACGTGACACTTGTCAGTAGTCACGTGACCTTCCAGCGCCCCAACTCCACTGTCCTTCGCACCCCGGGACTTCTAGAAACTTACGAAGTACTCGTAGTGTGTACTGAGGACTTCGTAGTCGTTCGAAACAGCCCTGATTGGCAGGCCTTCCGCTCCGACGCGCGGCACTCTTTTGATTGGTCGACGCCAGGGGCAGCGAGCCGCTATCTTGTGCTGTCCGCTGTTGACCTTCCTTTCTGGCGGCCCCACAAGAGATAAATGTCGTCGCACTCTTGTCACGCGCGGCCAGTGCGCGTGCTCGGATGCTACGACGCTGGCTTTAGCTCCGCTGCAGTTCCTTCGGGTATCTATTCAGTTTCTGGCCTCGCCGTCGCTTCGACTGTCCGCATTCATCGCCGTCACCCTTTACAGATCCCGGTCTGACAGCCGCACGGACAGAATGCAAACGATAAGAGACCAACCAGAAGAGAGTAGCGTCACAAAACGGATAGCAGGGAGCGGCGATGCCGTCGAGCACGGATGGAAGGGAACGGACTCAGATTGCAGAGGAAAAGAGAGGCAAAGAGGCATGGTGCTGCAACGACGAAACGCCCTAAAAGCTGGGCGTGTGGGAGGTCAAAGAGGGGTCTTGGGCGTACGAGAGTGCAGAGTCGGGGGCGTGACTGCTCATGACGACGGGGCCGTAGAAATATGTAGGAGGACAGTGAGGAGACGCAAGAAGAAAGCACCAAGCAGGGATCACCACTCCGTACGAATAGAAGGATCTGCGGGCAACAGCAATGTTGACAAAGTGCACCATCAAGCCACCATTTGCCATACCCACTCCGTATCTGCATCCTGGCCAGCTACTCCATAGGCCCCGTCGAGCTAGCCCACTGATAACCGACGCTTGTTTGTTAGACCAATGTCTTGTTCCTTTCGAACGCAGCACCACCCCATTGTTGGACCTTTGCCAGACGACTTGCCTCGGAGCTCGAGCTGAGCCTCTCGACACGCCTGTTACGCCAAGCTTGAGCTGTCGGCCACGCCCAATGCCCCCCCCCCCAATGGCCTGTTCATTAGGTACACCAGGACTGTCATCGTCTATCTTGCACAGTCGCAGGCTCAGTCGCAGCTGCAGCTGGGGCGGGTAAGCATATAAGAGGGACGATCGCCAGTCGTGCGTCTGCTTTCGATGGCACCGGTTTCGGCCTGTTGGCTGATTTCTGTAACAATTATTTAGAGCTGTTGGTCTCCTCGAACAAATGCCGTATTGTCTCTATTAGTTTCGAGATTGATCCGAGATAACTCACATCCTCTTGTCAGCACCACATCGGCAACACAATACAAATTGGCGACTTTACGTCTCCGCCTGATATCCACCCTTGAGCAGCGACCAGCACCACATCGTCACACCTTACATCCAAACCATGTCGGACGGCGTCGTGCTCGAGCGCCAGCCGACGAACACGGTCGCCGAGCAGGACGAAGACCGTCTCGCCAGCTTTGGCTACAAGCAGGAGCTGCGTCGCGACTGGGGTCTGGCGCACAACTTTGGCGTGTCGTTTTCCATCATCAGCGTCATCACTGGTCTGACGACGCTCTTCTCCTATGGCCTCAACACGGGCGGGCCGGCCGTTATGTCCGTTGGTTGGATTCTTGTTTCCTTCTTCACGATGCTCGTCGCCATCGCCATGGCCGAGATTGTGTCGGCCATTCCCACTAGCGGCGGTCCCTACTTCTGGTCGGCCCTGCTGGCCCCGCCGCGCTGGTCGCCCTTTGCCGCCTGGCTGACGGCTGGTTCAATCTGCTAGGCCAGGTTGCCGTGACCACGGGCATCTCGTTTGGCCTGGCAGGTCTGATTGCGACGGCCGCCAGCGTCAAGAGCACGACCTACACGCCGACAGCCGGCAAGACAATTGGCATCTACGCGGCCATCCTGGTCTCGCACGCGCTGGTCAATACTTTTGGTGTGCGCGTGCTCAAGTACCTCAACAACACGTCGATCTTCTTGCACTCGGCCGGCGTCAGCGCCATCTGCATTGCCGTCCTAGCCAAGGCGCCCACGCACCAGTCGGCGTCCTTTGTCTTTCAAAAGTTCTACGACGGCACAGGGCTCGACACGGTCGGGTGGAGCATCCGCGCGAGCCCGGCGTACGTGGCGCTGTGCGGCTCGCTGCTGTCGCAGTACACTCTCACAGGCTTCGATGCGTCGGCCATCTCAGCGAGGAAACAAGGAACGCCTCGTGGAGCGCACCCATTGGCGTCGTGTCCAGTGTCGGCTTCAGCGCGGTCTTTGGCTTTTTCGTGCTCATGGCGTTCTTGTTTAGCATCCAGGACTTTGAGGCCACCATCAACAGCTCCTACGACCAGCCTGTACTGCAGATCTTTGTCGACGTCTTTGGCGAGAACGGCGCGCTGGCCGTGTTTAGCATCATCATGGTTTGCGTGTGGCACTGCGGCCTGTTCAGCATGACCAGCAACAGCCGCATGATGTTTGCCTTTGCGCGCGACTGGCGGCATCCACCCTTCTTCCACAGCGTCGACCGCCGCTTCCAGTCGCCGTGCGCACTGTCTGGCTCGCCGCCTTGCTGTCCTTCATTCTGGCGCTGCCCTCGCTGGGATCGAGTGTCGCCTTTTCCGCGGCCACGTCCATTGCCACTATTGGTCTCTATATCAGTTATGGCCTGCCCATCCTGACTGGCCTCATCTGGCACAAGTCGTTTGTCGAAATCAAGGGACCTTTAACCTGGCGTCTTCAGTCGGCCCATTGCCGCGGGTGCCTGTCTTTGGATCGGCTGCATCTCCGTCGTGTTTTGCCTGCCTTCCACCAACCCCGTGACCGACCAGACGCTAAACTATACACGGTCGTGGCCGTCGGCATCATTGGCATCTTTGCCATTGGCAGCTGGTGCTGTGGGCCCGCAAATGGTTTACTGGCCGGCC
Source organism: Sporothrix phasma (assembly GCA_016097075.2). Lineage (NCBI taxonomy): Eukaryota > Fungi > Ascomycota > Sordariomycetes > Ophiostomatales > Ophiostomataceae > Sporothrix > Sporothrix phasma. The sequence goes on along the minus strand of JADMNG010000048.1, from coordinate 140,530 downwards.
GCCGAGGCCATGGAGGCCATGCGCGTCGGCGTCGACCCTTTGGAGCCGGGCGCCCTCGAGGCCAAGGAGGCCGAAGCACTGCGGGATTCACAGCAGAGCCACGGTGCCGAGCTGGTCTGCTTGAGCAGTGTGCGGTCTGGAACGAGGATGAAGGACGAAGAGGAGTTGGAGAATGTGTGTTCTCGCCTGCCATATGTAATACCAGCTATACCCAAAACCTAGGATTCGGTAGATGAAGCAGCAAAGCTTTTCGAATTGACACTGTGCACCATTGTTTCCAAACAGGTGTCTAACCACCCCAAACAAGCTACCGGGAATCGTTGTCGTACCTAGACGTGATGCCTCTCTTCGGCTTGTAGTGGGACGCTCGCAAATTGTTTAGCCAAAATATTTCCTGGATGCCCGGGAAGGTAGCCGAGTACGAAGTATTAGTCGTGCCATCAGACTGTTGTCTCATTGTCTTGAGTAAAGGGGCCTTGGGGCCTTGCGACTCGTGCATCTTGCTAATGCAGCCAACGGGACGCACAAGGGTGAAGCAGAAGCGCTGCAAAGGGATCAGCCGGCGTCATAACCCGACAGGCGGTAATCTATTTCCATAATGTCCACGGCGTTCTAGCAACATCCAACTTCACACGCAAGAGCAAGACGGGCCTTCGTAATGTTGGACGGGTGTTGTCGTCGGCGTCAGTGGATCAAAGTGAAGACTATGTACTACACGCGACGCGCACTGAACGCGCTAAAACTTGGAACCCCTTGTGTGCCCTACTCGTACTCGTACTCAGTAACCCCAGGATTTCTGCCTTAGGCCACTGGCGCCAGTTTAATTGATTTTCGCGTGTCGGCAACGCGTCTTTCGTCTGCCCCATTCTCCCTCTGCCTCTTTACGCGTCGCTTTCGTTCGGTTCCTCCGTTCGATACAATTTCCGCTCTTTTTGCCTTTTTCGCGATCCTGGTCGAGATAGACGGTACCCGATCTAGAACCTTCTTGTTCTATCCTTGACGAGGCAGAGCAACACAGTCTTTCGCCAGCTTCGCCATTTACACAACTGGCCACTCTCGGTCCTCTCATCCGACCGTGAATACCCTCAACCACGGACCGACCTCGACAAACCCGCGACTCACCTCGTTTGCGTCCATTTCTGAAAGCTCTCGTGCCGACTCAACGATACTTGTAACGATAGTTTGCCACGTCTCGTTTCCCCTCGCCGCTTGCGTCTCTTCACTCTCCCCCCTCCTCTCCACTTGTGTCCTTTTCACAATTGTCGCCCACGATGGCGACAAAAGAGCCTGGCGTGTACAGCGCCACATACAGCGGTGTAGGTTCCTGTTGTCTTTGGGCTTGGCATCCTGCTTGTGCATGAAGGTATCGAATATTGACACTCCTTTCTCTGATCTAGATTCCCGTGTATGAGTTCCAGTTCGGCGTCGACCTCAAAGAGCATGTCATGCGCCGGCGACATGACGACTGGATCAACGCGACACACATTCTGAAGGCGGCTGGATTCGACAAGCCGGCACGTACAAGAATCCTCGAACGTGAGGTGCAAAAGGACGTACACGAAAAGATCCAGGGTGGCTATGGAAAATATCAAGGAACATGGATTCCCTTGGAGAGTGGCGAGGCGCTCGCCCGGCGCAACAACGTCTATGACCGGCTGCGGCCCATCTTCGAGTTTACGGCGGGCGACGTCAGCCCGCCTCCCGCGCCGCGGCACACGAGCAAACCCAAGGCGCCGCGTGCACGACCGGCCGTGCCCAAGTGGACAGCACCGCCGCCGATCCCGGAAGAGCTTGTCACTGAAAACAACGAAATGGCCATGGAAGACGACACGCCCGACAATTTGACGATCGCCTCCGTGTCGTATGCCGACGACGATATGCACCACAACGACCTTGCGCACTCGCAACAATACGCACCACCATCACACTCCCAGACGCAGGCGCAGCGCAAGCGCAAGCGCGAGGAGATGATACAGGACATGACAGAGCAGCAGCACTCAGTCTACGGCGATGAATTGCTCGACTACTTTTTGCTGTCGCGCAATGAGCAGCCGGCCATCCGCCCGGACCCGCCCACCAACTTCCAGCCCAACTGGGTCATTGACACGGAGCGCCACACGGCGCTGCACTGGGCCTGCGCCATGGGCGATGTCGAGGTGGTCAAGCAGCTGAAGCGGTTTGGTGCAACTCTGAACGTCCAGAACGAGCGCGGTGAGACACCATTCATGCGGGCCGTCAGCTTTACCAATTGCTATGAAAGCAAACGTTCCCGGCCGTCATCAAGGAGCTGTTTGAAACGGTGGACGCGCGCGATCATGCCGGCTGCACCATTATCCACCATGCCGCCATCATGAAGAGCGGCCGCGTCACCAGTCAGTCGTGCGCGCGATACTACCTGGACAACATTTTGAATCGCCTCCAAGAAACGCACGACCCCAACTTTGTGCAGCAGCTCATTGACATGCAGGATAATGACGGCAACACCGCCGTGCACCTGGCCGCCATGAAGCACGCCAGCAAATGCATCCGCGCGCTGCTGGGCCGCGGTGCCTCCACCGACATTCCCAACCACGAGGGCGTGCGGGCCGAAGACTTGATCAAAGACTTGAATGCAAACAAAAAGGCACGCGGCAGCGCCGGCATGCTGGGTGGCGACAATGGCACTGGCCTGGGTGGCGCGCCCAACATGCAGATGCAGCGCTCGTCGTCGCCATTTGCGCCCGACTCAACACGGCGGCCAGGCGTGCTGCGGAATGGTATTGACGGAGCTGGTGGCTTGGGCGTGTCATCATTTGGCGTCGGGTCGTACGCCAGCAAAGCCCTGGCAGCCGCCGCTGCCGCATCATCCGTAGCGTACCAGTCGGAAGCCGCCAACACGGTGCAGTCGCGCATCACGTCGCTGGTTCTCGAGAAATTCCAGGAGCTGTCGGCCCGCTACGAAGAAGAGTTTCGTGAAAAGGCCGACGCCGAAAAGGAAGCCCGCCGCATTTTGGGACACACGCAGACGGAGCTGCTTGTGGTCAAGGCCGAGACCGCCGACGTGGAGGCGCGCATCGAGACGGACGACGTAGCGGCCAAGATTGTCCAGGAAGGGGGCGTCTCGCAGAAGCAGCTGGCTTCACTGCTGACGCGGAGGAACCGCATCGCCCTGGATGCCGACGCCGAGAGAGAGGTGGCCAGCACCAACGGATACAACGGCACCAACGGCACCAATGGAGTCAACGGGGTGAATGGTCACGACGACTCGCCAGCCACAAGGCAAGCTTTGGCGGCTGAACTCCGCCGTATGGTGGCCGAACAGAAACAAGCCGAAGACGACTATGTGAACGCTCTGGCGGCTGTGGCACGAGTGACAACATTGAAAAGTACCGCCGCCTGCTGCGGAGCTGCCTGGGCCCCGAGGCTGAGTCGCTCGAAGAGAACCTGGACGGTATGATTGCCATGATGGAGGAGGAGGCATCGGACAGTTTGCGAACAGGCGGCGCAGGTGGAGCTGTCGACACGACGGAAGCTATGGAGGCTACTGCATTATAGCGGCGATGCATGGCTACACTGTACGCCGTTGATTGTTTGACATGTTGATTGGTATTTGTTGGTGGTAATTCTGTACATTTGGACTTGGAGTTTGGCCTGGATTCACTTTAGCTGGTTATTGGTGCTCATTGGCGAGCAAGAGAGCACAAGCCAAATAGCGCAAGCAAAACAGCGCAAGCAAAATAGCACAAGCAATGAATAAAACGAGCGTTGCTCGTCGTGCACATCTACTACGGAGTACTTTTGCATGCAGAGACACAAGCCTTGACTGACTTACCATCTGAAGTGCTGTACTCGGTACTTTGTGTCTTGTGCAAAGTTTAAGGCGTTATGTGCAGTGCCTACGCGCCCCAGGCCTGCATGTTTAGTCACGGAGAAGAAACGCCGTTTGCCTACGTCGTACTCCGTACAGCGGGCCACCTGAAGAGGGGAAGCTGCCGAACCGGGCGTTTCCAATAGTGAAGACGCTGCATTTGACAAGATTCGACTTCTTTTGGCGGCATCTTCAGCTATGATGGCGGCATGGCTAGGCGGGACGGGACGAGTGAATTTGAATCCCGTTGGCCGCGGTCGTTTCTCGCGATTTTTTGGCGACGTGAGATTGTTGCAATACGTCGTACGTCGTATCGCCATGGAGGCAAGGGTTTATGCAGATTGTTGGTTTCGGGCGTTGGTACGGATAATTTTGGTTTAGTTATGGGTTCAATGTTGACGTCCAGCTGGGATGAAGCAACGATCGATGCAGGCGAGTGGCTACAGTGGACTCTTCATGGGCTTCAGTGTAGCTACTGGTCGCTAACCGAGATATTGCTTGCGGCATCGGTTCGATAGCCGGCGGTATGGGGACTGAACATGCAAGACAGATGTGTGCATGCAGGTACGACGTACCGAGTGTGCATATGCAATGGGATCCGTCAATATCGATGCAGTGCCCAGAAACCAATACTCCGTAACAAATGGAGACTGGAAGAAGAGAGAAACGAAACAAAGCAAGATACGACAACGTAAGAATGGACGTGCCCCACTAATGTGCAAAGAGTGCCCGGCCCAGCTGAACGGACTGGCCGTGGCTGGGTGGAAGAGTGGAAAAGCGGGGCCCGTCAGCCAGCAAGAACAGACTGTTCAGGGCGCGAAGACACTACAAAGTACTCGTACTCGTAAGGGGAAACAACCTCAGCTGAACCAGCTGCACACTAGCGTCATAGTTTGCCACTAAACGCCCAGGCCGAACGCCCCGACGCTCTACTGAGTAGTACGAGTACGAGTACAGTAGCACATAATAGACAGAACAAAAGACAGGAACGCTGGAGTGGACTGAGAGTGGCTGACTCTCTTTGTTTTTATGTACTGTTAACGACAAACAAGGAATGCTAGACGAGAAACAAAGGCGAATGGGGAGGATAGAGGGTGAATTGGCGATATAGGATGTACGACATCGGTAGGCAGAGGTCGCTATTGAGTGGCCAAACTGAAAAGCCATGTGTGAAACGGAAGTCTGTTGGAGGGAAAGGGTTTGAAATAACCATGTTGATCTTTGATCTTGATTTTACAAACTGCCGGGTCGAGTGTGATGGAACTAAGCATTGATTGGGCGATGTGAGGACATTGTGAGGACACTACAAGTACTGTTCATGTTGAGTTGCTCTCGACATGATTGGGGACACTCTTTTACCGAAGAGTTGTTTGGTATCCGCTATTCAGTCGGTTTCTTCGAGAATACCATCCTCCGCCATGGGGACATCTTACGTTCCCGTGGGCAGCGATCTTGACCACAACCGTGCCCGCATCACGGTGTGTCTGCGTGATGTGCTTTTTCTGACGTATTAGCGTGCAACTTCCATTCTTGCTTTTCCAATATCCGAAGACCTTCCCATCTGCTTTCTGCTTCCGCATCGCGGCCGCAATGGACGAAGTACTTCGCACACAGTCTGCTGGGTACGTGCTATGCCGGTCATCTCGGTTGACCCTCACTGTCCATCTGACTTACATGTACAGCCGTAAAGAAAAATTCCTCGCACGACGTGAGATGCTGTCGTACAAACGCCAGAACATAGTGAGCCCAACCCTATCCGCACTGCGTCGAGCTTGAAACGTCGTTCACCGAATAATGCACGGGACTCGCCTAATCAGCGGCTCCAGCTCTCTTTGGACAGTCCCAGCTGGTCTTGTTCATCGCGACCGCACTCTATCACAGTCTGAGACACGCCATCGGCTGTTTATGGTTTAGAACGTGGCATGTGGAGTGTCTGCAGCAGAGATTTGGCGGCAATTGGGGCAGTCAGCGCTGATTTGGATTCTTAGTGACGTTATTACCATTCAGACCCAACTCTTTCCGGGACACACTGGCATGTACTTTATCGTGGCAACGGAACACTGAGCACTGAGCCTTTTAGCCATTATTGACCGTCGCCGAAGACTGTCGCCGAACATCAAAAGTACCTTGACTAACACAGGCCAGCTTGGGCGACTGGTGCCAAGACTTTTCACACTCTCCTCCGAAGCAAACCCATCCACCTGCATGCAAGACAGCAGCACGGGATGCGCAGTCGATCAGGCCCAAAGCACAAGGCAAACAGGGACAAATACTCCGTACAGCACAGCTGGCCTGGTCCGGTCTGGGTTCGACCTTCGGTCTGGGTGCAAAGCCTAGTGCAGACTGAACGGATCTAGACCCCATCGATTTTTGTTGTTTTCGGGGTGAGCGGTGGGGTTGTTCTTCTTTGTCCCTTCTTCAGTCGCCCTGTCACTGTATCGTGTTTCTTTGATTTTTTGGCTTGCCTGCCCACCGCCATTGCCCCTGAAACCCAGACCGTAGGCCTGGATGAATAAGGTCAAAGTTCAGCTGGTCTTGATCCCGCGATGCCCCAAAACGGTTTAACAAGGTCGAAACAGGCGAAACGTGAAAGGCAAAGCGCAGCAAGATCGATCTGATCCTTGAAATGGATTGACAGGCATCCATCGCTAGATGGATACTTGAATACCTCTGCGCAGAACAATGAATCTGGAGTACGGAGCATGACTCTATTTAAATCCCCAGTCCTCCTGCGACCCTCCGATGGCTTTGGCCGGTGCTCCGTGCCGTTGTAATGTCGCTCATCTACCAACGCGACGGGCTCTTTCGGTACGAGAATACGACTCATGACTTGCGACGACTAAACCACAAACGAGCTCAATATAGCACTCATAGCACAATTGCGCCCGCACCCACAACGCCCACTGCGCCCACTTCGCCCACTGCAACAGCCCTACGCACGCGCGTCTCATCCGTCTTACACCTTGGACATTGCGACTCTGCATCTTCAAACTCTACAAAGTACGAGTACGACTGCCTTGCTGTGCGACTTGCGACGCGGCAGCTCACCACGCACCACCCCGGTACAACAAACAAAACGACAAAGGGGCACCGTTCTCACCTCCGTCCCACCCACGCCCAGCCATCCTACCCGGGCACTATTTGCACTTGACGACGTGCACTTCAACGCCTCGCTTCGTCACTCTGATCCGAGCTTTTCTGTTCTCGAATTGGATCTACTTTGGCTGTCGATTCTCCCGGTTTCGTCTCTCTGCTCACATAGCGGCCGGAGGCGATTTCAAAAGAGACGAAAACTCGAAAACCGAGAGGCAAAATACACCGGGCACAAACATTAGTCGACGAATAGGATTCGAAACAACGACAGCCAACAGCCGAATAGGCACACCCGAGTCTCGTCGTGGGTCAATCCATCACAGAACAAGCGAGATTCCCAGTCTCTCGCCAGTCCTCTCAGTCTCTCCCCCGTAAGCGCTTGCCTGCTTTGGGCAACTTCTCGCAGGCGACAGGGCAGACGACAGGGCTGCAGACGCCGACAGACCCAGTTGATCAGTCGATCAGTGTCTGTTCAGCAGGACAGGGGACAAGGACCTTGTTCGCACGCAAAAGGCGAAACACCAGAACAGAGAAAGGAGACAAGAGACGAGACGAAACATGCCAGCCGTGCTGTCTCTTCCGCCACTGTGGCGGGAAGACGAACAAAAACAGGAGCAACGCGAGCAACTGGAACAACAAAATCGACACGGTTTCAAATTCTCCTCACCCTTGCCTCTTCCTTACCCGTCCGCTTCGTCATTTTTCCCTGTATACCCCCCTCTCTCCAGCGCACAGTCGCACGCGCGCGCGCAGACTACGCTCTGGCTGTTTCTGGCCGCAACCGTGGTCCTTGTCAGCTGGTTGTTTGTGGCGGTTTTCAGGAGAGGCGGTCGGGTGAAGCGTCTGTTGTCGACGTCGTCCTCTTCGTCGTATTCACTTTCGCCTTCTCCCCTTTTTCAAGGAGAGACTCCACGCAGCGTCAACGTCGCTGAAAAATACAAAACTCAAGACGAGCCCTTCGGCAACGAGAAGAACGAAACAACAGACGATCAGACACCACGCGCACACTCTGTATTCACTCCACCCACATTGGCATCCACATTCAAATCGATACCTTCATTTACATCGTTTACGCACTTGACCCCATCTGCACCTGCATCTGCACGCTTCGCTCCATTCACACACCCATCCACAAGCCCTCCTCCACCCGGCATCCCTTTTCCTATCGCGGCCGGCTGCAACATCAGCAACATCAACACCGTCAACAACAACACCACCCACCCGCAGCAGAGACGCTTCCGCCGCGTGCGTGTCTACCACCTACAGAATCAGGCGTCAACAACAGACAGCATGACCAACTCGGCAAGATTGTCCGCGGCGACTCTGTCGGACAATGACGCCGCACCACGGCCGCCGCCATTGCCCTTGTCGACGTCCAGCTTTGCCTTTGGGCGGCCGTCATTGAGCGGCGAGCAGAGAGAGCGAAGCGAGGACCAAGAGGACACAAACGTCACAGCTGACGCAGCGTCCATCTCCTTTATACACCAGCCGAACCCAGACTATGGTGGTGTGGCCGACGAGCAACCGTCCGAGTCGGCATCGTCTACAGTCGGGAGACTGCCCGCCCTCGACAAGGCGGTCACCAACGAGCTTCTTTCGGTTCTCGGCAATGCCGACTCTGCCGACGACTCTGCCAATGTCAACTGGGGCCGCCATACGCAAGTCTATGGCGGCGGCGTCTGCCTAGCTTGCTTGGCGGCGGGCAGTAGCGGCGGTGGAGCTGGTGAGTACGGGGCGAATGTGCCCATGGAGCAGCGGCGGTAGCGTCCACAGGACTATCTGCGGCGGTACCTTTCTGACGTCAACAATTTTTTTTTCTTTGGTTGTATTTACTTGGTAATGTGTAGAAGGCGGACGGCAATCGTCATGAATAATGAGTCTCGTTGTTTTGTTTTCATTATCGTTTTCATAGAGGACCTACATAAAATGCCTATGGGAGCAGTGGTGCATGGTGAGATATGTAACGAAAAACCAAAAGTTTTTCGTTGCTCATCTTAATGTATTGTTTTCTGACTCTTCTTTTGCCCGACTGTTCGTTATGTCATCCTCTGGGTGTCATTCTTTGCTCGCATGGAAATAAGAAATATTGATGTACTTTCTCCCAAGCATTACCCGCTTATGACAAAAAATAAAGCAAAAGAGAGATGAGTCAAAACTATTAGAATCAAATAGATTGATAGTTTGGGTGACAGGCAAAAAAACGTACAGCAGCGGGTATTCGCTGGTCGTCACCGACCCAACTACTAATCCGCCGATTACAGGTTTGACTAGGGGAGAGCGGACGGGATCCCGTACTTTCCTGTATCTATGCCGTACGTGAAGGGTGTGACTGTTGAGAAAGCTTATATGCGGTGTCGAGCTAGCGATGTAGACGGAAAAAACGAGCAAGAAAAGAAGGAAACACACTGATTCCATCGCTCAACGAGGGAGAACGATTGCTAAACTAGCGACTCGTGGTGCACTTTTCTCGCCTCTCTCGAGCCAAACGAGGCCGCCAAAGGGCAAGCGAAGTCAAGATATGGCGAGTCATTGGATGACATTTTAATGAGGACAAAAATTCACACTACTTGTACCCCATAGGTTTTCTGAAAGAAGGGGACAAACACAGTGAATTAGCTTCTTGCGGCTGTAGCAATAATGCGTTGATTACTACACGTCGTAGCTGGATAGATATCGTTGTAGAGGTAGAGTGAGCAGGAAGCAGGGGAAGTAAGTTGAGAAAAAGTAGAGGCGGTGTACAGTACAGTGAGCTTTTGTATTTCACAATTCTCTTATCCTTCTCCGTTTCCTTCTTCGTCTTACCCTCACTCCTCCCACATAAGCATATTTTCTGGATGCCGCCTTTCATCCAACTATGGGTCCTATAGTCTAGCGGTTAGGACATTGGATTCTGATTTCGCCTAGAATATTTGAATTTCCAGTAGCCCCGGTTCGATTCCGGGTAGGACCTTATCTTGTCGTTTTTTTTCTCGCTCAAAGCGAGCTGCTAGTACGAAGTTCGAGTGAAGTTCCGTGATGGTGGGTACTGTTACTCAATGTGTCCGCCTCGGGTGTTTGCTTTTTACAATTGTTAATACAGTCGGCACATGCCGTCGTGTCGTTGCATTACAAAACATCTCGGATCCTGACCATCTCCCGCTGAAGCATGCCATCCGACAGCGACCTTGTCTTTTTGGCTAGTATCCCCGCCGAAGCTCTAGATTTTAGAGCTCTCCGAGTACTTCGTACGGTCATCAATGGCAAAACAGGCCTAACGGTTACCATAAAAGGGCGGTTCGCTGCATTTGCCGCTCGTCTCATGAATAGCTGCTCCTGTCACTTTAGTTTCCAAGATGCCACCCAAGCTTGACCACGTCGTCCTCCTCGTACCGCACGCAGTGCTGTCGGCCCTACCGTCGTGGCTCACCAATGCCCTGACCGTCATCCCCGGCGGACAACACGCAGGCGGCGTTACGAAGAACCAGCTGGTGCTGTTCCAAGACGGCACCTACCTGGAGATTATTGCCTTTGTCGACGGCCAGGACCCAAAGAAGCGAGAGGCTCATCGCTGGGGCCGGCAGCCCGAAGGCCACTTTGTGGACTGGGCGATTGGTCTGGATGGCTCCCAGCAAGAGAACGACGAGGAGTTTACACACATTCAGAAGCGAGTAGGGGACGCCGGATCTGGCATCAGCTACCAAGATCTGGTGGACGGCGGACGCACGACACCGGACGGCGTGGTCCTCCAATGGGCAACAGCATCACCCGTCGCCGTGTTCAACAACAAGGGCATACACGGCGGCCTGCTGCCGTTCTGGTGCATTGACAGAACCGACCGCAGCTTGCGAGTGCCGTATGCCACGCAGCCGAACCTGGCACAGCATGCGTCGCAAGCTGTGGGCGTGGCCAGCGTGAAGCTGCACGTTGACGATGCCGATGTGGTGGACCGGCTGAGGAAGGCTTACGATGCTTTGCTCACAAAGAGTGGAGAGGATGAGTGGGAAGTGGCGGCGCCCGAGACACCAGCGCATGGAAGGACACCGAAGCTGAGCCTTGCTCTGTTGGACAAGCCCAAGATAACGGCGGACCACGGCATTCATAGCTGGATCGAGCTGTCACTGTGTACGACCGGCGCATCGCAGACAATTGGCGGCCACATTGTCGACGGCTGGCGAATCGACATTCACCTGGAGAGTGTGGCTGTGCAGTCCGGGTAGGGACTTGATAGACCTATCCCATACTGGTAATAACACCGCATCGCGACGTCGGTAGTTAACGGTCTGTTGACCCCGGCCATCCTGTCAGTTTTGTTGCTTAAAGTTGGCCGTGACCGGTGTCTGTGAGTCACACGCGATGCACCGTTTGCAGGGGAAATGGCCAACCTGTGACGGGCAGGGAAGACGCGCAGAAGACGCGGCCAATGATGTGATCCAGTGACGGGGGTAAACAGCACGTTGCCTTTGGACGGTAAAGGAAGGGCACATGTTTCGCCGGAACATGGCAACACCCTTGCCAGCGAAGCCCCTATGGCAGACGCCACCAGCGACAAAACGTTGCTCACGGGCACGGAGCCTCGTGTTACGAGACACGAGACACGAGACACAGACATGGTGTACGATATGCTTTAATGTTGACGACACTTCTAATACTCTACTCAAGATAACGAAAAGTTCTAGTAAGAAGAATACCACCCGCGAGCATAACCACTCCTGAAAAGACAACGGCCATACTCCAGTCGCTGCCACTATGACTGCTGGCAACAATCGCGTTGGCGGCACTGGGCCCGGCCAAAACACCAAGACCGACGATGCTGTTGAACAGGCCGACCTTGCTGGCGAGGTTGTCGCCCCCGAACAGATCGGAGATGACGACAGGGGTCAGACTGACGAAGCCAGACCCCAGAAGACCGACAAAGACGACGAATACTGTGAGGAGGGCGACAGCATCTTGGCCGGTCCTCAGAACGCCAGGTAGCCAAAAGAGCAGATGGCCCGCACCACAGAGCAGAAAGCTCACCACTAAACCCGTCAGCTTACCATAGCGGTCCGCAAAGGTGCCGATGTCCAGGCGGCTGGCAATGGACAGGCCGTTTAGATGCAATAGCCCGTGAGCAGCTTCTTCTCTATTTCTGGGGATGGGGTACATAGCATCGTAGCAAGGTCTCGCATATGGCCGCATGCTATTTCCATCATCGAAAATTTAAGCTGTACCCCCAAAGGGGCTCATATTTTACAAGCTTGGAGCGCGGGCCTGGCTCTCTATTCATAGTGAGTCCAGAAAGAGTGTGCCGACACTCGCCCGGCGAGAACCATGGCCAGAGGCAACTTGGCGAGACTCAACTTGCCGACGAGACGAGCGACCCGTTGAGGGGACCAAGTATTCTCAGGCGCCATTCAAGTCGCCATTGTTTGTTCGCCTTGGACGGGTCGCACAAGTTCCCTTGCAGTGTGGTTGAGCCCAGGACATCTCCAAGACGTAATCAGATAGATATCGTTTTTCATTCAAGGGAAAAAGCTCAGCCTTGCAGAACCTGAAAGCATTTATTAGCACATTATGTCTCGGCGGATGTTAAGTAGAATAAATTCAAACCAACTGCGAATTGGGGCGCATAAGAAGATTAAAAACCGAGCTGCACTGGCGGGCTTAATAGCCAGCGAGACCTCTCTAACTTTGCATACAGCGCAGCCCATTAATAGAAAACCGATGGTACTAGGCAAAGACAGCAACATGAGTCGGAGCATCATTGACGAAGCTTGAGACAATGACTAGCTTCCACGCAGCGTTGCCAGCAGCAGAGTACACAATGGCGCTCCTATTAAACATGAGCTCAACGAGAAGAGGGAACGAACAGTTGCATAGTCACACCCGAGCGCAAGTACTATCACTGCGGAAATGCTTTCATCATGGAGGTCCTAGAACCAGGCGTGTGGCAGCAACACAATGGCTACCTGCATGTACCCATTTTCACTCTGAGCTCATCCCGAACGAGGCGGCATGTTCGCAGCTGGTGGAGGGCCAATGTCCCCTTGCCCCCAATTGATAGCGGTTTCGATGATGGTGGGGCTGCTTACCTGGTGGCAGAGGACGTGGACGGCGAATGATTCAACGACTTGCCAGAAGAAGACCGAAAGACAGTGGCTGTCGATCCTGAGGAGCTTTATCTGCGGGAAGTCCACTCTCTCCCTCCGACTTATGGGGCGGCCCTGACGGTGCCGTACTACCACACCGCCTTGACGTGTTCTGCAGCACGCGGGACGGCAGCAATACCACCTCAAAGACCGCGGCACGCCCGACCTCGTGTTTTGCCACAGCGATTTGAACGTGGACGGATGGGGTAATCTGATTGTCGACTCAACGATTTTGAACATCCGAGCAATCATTGACTGGGAGTCTGCCGGCTTCTACCCGCCCCAACTCGAGCGGCCGTTTTTCCTGCGGCCGGGTCCGCCGGTGGCACTGCCAGGCGGGGAGGACGACGCAGAGGCGTTGCTGGCCGCTTTGAAGGAGGCGAAGGAGTAGAGAGCACGTGGGTGCGTGTGCATGTTGCGTTTGTACTCCGTACGTTCTTTGTTGATTCCTCTTGCCTAGACGTGCAGATGCCCAGCTTTCTTTTTCTTCAATTTCCTTGGCGATAATTGGCGACAAGTGGCGATGACTGTGAAGGCGACACTTTTGTGCCTTGTTCTTCAAGTCCTTAAAATGTCTTCTCTTGTTCCGGCCTTGGAAGTCTTGGGACTTGGCGCTAGGACGCAACGGTGGTCTTGGTGGTCGGTCTTGGATTCCCTTTAGTCGGTCTTGGAGTCTTGGTCGGGGTGCCAAGCGTCTCGGCATGCTGGCGATGCCTTGTCGTATCCACTACGGCCCACTGTTACCGCCGCCCGCCGGCGTCTCAGTAGCGCGTGGTCCCAAGAGATCGGAGTACGTCGTACGGAGACATGGACTCAGAGGAAAGTCGTCACCACGTTTTTACCTTATTATAGAAAGTCATCACCACCTCCCTTTTCCATTTCATTCTTCCTCAATATCGAAACCATAAACACACATCGACAGCATCGTCACCGTCGACAAGTTTGACCACATCTACAATATTGACGACACAACATCGACAACATCGACAACATCAAAAACATAGACATCGCCACCACCGCTCCCCATCTCTGTCGCCTGGCATGACAGTGTCATCTGGCACGTCCGAGAGCGCGGCCTCGCTGCCCTACCATGAGCCGGCGATGCCCGCCATCCTCATCCAGACCTCTTTCCTCTTGTTGTTACACCTCTCCAACTGGGCCTTGGACCGCCTTATCTACTGCGGCCTCGTCGGCCACATTCTGGTCGGCGTTGCCTGGGGCACGCCCGCCCTCAAGCTGCTGTCGACCGAGTCCGAAGACACCTTTGTCCAGCTCGGCTACCTGGGGCTGATGCTGATTGTCTTTCAGGGCGGCCTTGCCACCTCCCTCCCGGCCATGAAGGCCAACATGTGGCGGTCGTCGGCCGTGGCCACCACAGGCATTGCCGTTCCCATTGCCCTGTCATTTGTGCTCGCCCCGATGACGGGCGCGTCGTACCTGGCCTGCTTTGCCGCCGGCGCCGCGCTCTGCTCGACCAGTCTGGCACGACGTTTACGGTGATCCGAGCCTGTGGGCTAGGTCCGACACGGCTGGGCGTCGTGCTGACGAGCGCGGCCATGCTGGATGACGTTGTGGGCTTGGTCATGGTGCAGGTGATTGCCAACTTGGGAGGTGCCAGCGAAGGTAGCGGCTTCTCGGCCATCACCGTTGTTCGCCCCATTCTGGTGTCGATTGCCTTTGGCGCCGTGTCTATGGTCGGCTGCCGCTGGGTCGCGTTTCCCGTGCACAGCCTCCTCTCAAGAGCTGGCTGGGCCCAGCCTGGTACGCGCCTGGGTGACATCCTGCACGGCCGCCGCCACCAAATTGGTGGTATCGACCGCCGTGCTTGTCGGGTTGGCCACGGGCGCCACCTATGCCGGCACCTCCAACCTGTTTGCCGCCTACATCGCGGGGGTAGTCTTGGGGTGGTGGGATTCTTTGGGAGAGGAGGCGGCAGCCTCGTCCAGTACGACACCCCGAACGACTACAGCTGCGCTGTTCGAAGAGTACTTTCACCCCGCCCTGCACTGGATCCTCGAGCCCTACTTTTTTGCGTCTGTCGGCTTCTCTATTCCGATCCGCCACATGTTTTCCGGGCCATTGTGTGGAAGGGCATCGTCTATAGCGTGCTGATGGGCCTGGGCAAGCTGGTCTGTGGTGTCTGGCTGGTGCGCCTCCCACAGGCCGTGAGGCCACCAAGTGTGAAGGTGAAGATGCCGCACAGCGTGCAGCTGCTGCTGTCACTGTTGAAGAGGAAGACCACGGCCAGGGATGCCAAGGAAAGCAAAGACAAGGAGGCGACCAAAGAGAAGGGCAAGACGGCAGTCTTGACTCCTGGAACGGCTGTCGTGACGAACGAGACGACGGAGTCTCTCACGATTCCAAACGAGAACAACGATGACGACGACAACGACGAAAAAGACACGTCTGTTGTCAGGAGTGCCGAAACCGCCAAGGGAGAAGCCACCCAGTCCGAGACTCCGTCTCCGTGCCCATCACCGCAGGAAGAGACTGACACAGACACGGCGGCTGCCTCTCCCACCTCACCACATGCCACGCCATCCGCACCCACGCCTTTTTCGCTCTACCCGGGCGCCATTCTGGGCTTGGCCATGGTCCCTCGCGGCGAGATTGGCTTTTTGATCTCGGCGGTGGCGTCGAGCAACGGCGTTTTTGGCGAAGCGCCGTCGGCCGCGGTCCAGAGTGACATCTTTTTGGTCGTCACATGGGCCATTGTGCTGTGCACCATTGTCGGCCCGCTCTCGGTCGGCCTGCTGGTGCAGCGTGTGAAGCGGCTGTCCGAGGGGCAGGAAAATACGACCAGGAACCCATTAGGCGTGTGGGGGGTTCAATGAAGGCGATGGGCTCTTAATTTATGATGAATGACATAACATGATAGATGCAATAGACGATAGACATACACGTTCACCCATCATAGTCTCCGCCTTCAGCCTACGGCCTCTGTGTTTAAAAAATGCTAACCACACCTGCAAACTTCAACTGCGTCAGCGTCTCCTCCCACAGCTTATCCATCATCGTCTGCCCACTCTCGCCGTACAGCACCACCGGCCAGCTGCGCACCCAGTCCGTGTACGATCCGTGGCTTTCGGGGCCCATCACCAGGCTGGCGTGCACGTACGCGCGGGCGACATCTTCTGCTTTGCGGCCCAACAAGGCGAACAGTGTCC
Organism: Sporothrix phasma; assembly: GCA_016097075.2. Taxonomy (NCBI): domain Eukaryota; kingdom Fungi; phylum Ascomycota; class Sordariomycetes; order Ophiostomatales; family Ophiostomataceae; genus Sporothrix; species Sporothrix phasma. Next base: position 124,316 of record JADMNG010000048.1, on the reverse strand, counting down.
CAAAGATTGGCAATTACGTCGTCACCAGAAACGAATTCAGCGGCCAGTTTAGCGACAAAAGCGACAATCAGCATCTTGGGGCGGCAATACAGGGGGAAGCCCTCGAACGTGGCAGGGTAGACCAGATTGTTGGGATTCCCAACGAAGAGGACTCTGAAAGTTTGGCACCCAACGACGAATCAGGTGTAACAATGGTCACCAGGCTCTGTGAGCTTTGCGCCACCCCCCTTCTTCAGTAGGGGAAGGAGAAGGATTGCCAACAAGGCCGTCGACAAGTGATCAAACCGCAGCATCGTCTCCCGCTTGCCCAGCCCGGAATTGAGGACGGCAACATGCAGGCCCCCTTGTCCCAGCTTCTGTGTACACTTGGCTGCAAATTCTTGCACCGACGACTCGGGTGGCCAGGTCCAGCGCCATGACGTCGATCTGCACCTTGGAATAGTCTTGCCTGAACGTTTCTGCTTCCGCCCCGCCCTTGCTGACCGTCCGCACGGCCATGATCAGCCGGCTGGCCCCCACTTCTTTTTTCGAACTGTGCTGATCTGATTTGTGTGGTTATGTGGTAGTGTGGTGTGAGAGGGATGATGTGGTAAGCAAGGCTAAAGATGGTGAACGGTAGGGTACCAGAAGTATAGTAGCGATGAAGTCGGAGAGCTTGCTGTTGTGTAGAATCATTTTACCTCAAGGCAAGAACATACGTACGGCAACTTGTGATGTGGTCGTCAAAGAGAGGCCCTGCGCATCTCGGACGCGTCTCGGGGCAGCCTTATGGGCCGGACGGCCGGCTATCAGAGTCCAGTGTTCGTTGTGTACGTTGTAGCCATTCTTCTAACTGTGCTTCCATGTACGTGGACATCGTCCATGGTGACGCCAACAGAGCACAGACGGTCTCGCAAGACATTTTGCAAACAGGCCAAGTCGTAGCCTGGAACTTTTGGCAGTTTTCGGAACTCTGCCAGGCACCGACTTTCTAAGAGGCTCTGTCAGGCGTAGAATGGCCAAGCAAAAGATGGCGCCTATGCTGGAGAATCAAAAGAGGATAGGACCTAAATCTTTTGGAGCTTCTTTTGAAACTTTTTTCCTTCAAGCTCGTTCTTATTGGCCAAAAGGTTCCTCGATTTTCTCGAGTTCCTTGAGTTCCTTTCTTCAAAGATGAAGGAGTTTAGCCATTTCGGTCATCAGCCCTGTTTAGAATATCGAGGGTTCAGGGGACCCACAACGGATCGGCACTTAGCGCGAGGGAACTATTTTCTGCTGTCTGATTGGCCCGCCGTGTAAGTCGACGCATGGGACTCGTGAGACGAGGAACACCAGAAAAGAAATCCAATCCCCCGGAGACAATCCCCTCGGCGCAGCTTACCTCTTTTCGGGCAAGAACATATTTAACATGAGAGATCGGAGAAGGATCTTGGCCAAAGGCTAGGCCGTCTGTTCGGAATAGGACGATCCTACCCCTGACCGGAGACTTTGAAGTCGCTCGTCTGAGCCTGAATCGTTATGACGGGATAGAGATGAAACTCTGATTCCTCCCGTCCATGCATTGGACTCTTTACGGCCATTTCCATATCATTTTCATACTAAAGATTGCAGAATGTGTCATCTAGCAAGCCGCCTTTTCGAAGTTACTAGTTGACACCACTTCAACCTCGACAAGTGAATATATCGTCGCACCTCGCCATCCTCTTCATCTTCCACCCACCGGAAAAGTCCGATGACGCAAAGTCGGCTATAAGGAAGCAGAAGCTACTACAGGTCTAACGGAACAGGAATCCCAGAGGATACAGCAGCAGAGGTGAAAGAGGCGGGGCTGAGAGTTGGCAAAGAGGGTTTCGGCATTGAGCGTCCAGGCTTGGGTCAGGAGGTTGCGAAGGAGACTGGCGACGGCGTTGTCACCGTTCGACAATGGCGAGGTCGAAGACGGCGACACCATAATAGCCGCCATGCCCAGTAGACTGTGAAGGAGTGCGAGCAAAGTATGTCCGCCGGCCAGGTCGGACTTGTTGCCAACCAAGGCAAGGACAAGCGCCAGCAGCATCTGGAACAGGCGGACCTGTTAGAGGCTGGCCATGTGGTACATAATCTCGAGCAGATTCCACAAGAGAGCGGGCCTCGACCAACAGGAAGGTTTTGCGCGCTGTGCGGCCGGCCAAGTCGCCGCGGTCGCGTTCCAACAAGTCCATGCCCAGCATGAAGGCGGAACTGGCTTCTTTGGCCTTGGAGGGCGGGGGCCTTTCCACGGCTGGGGGTGAGATTGTGAAGACGGGCGTGGAGGTGGAGGATGGCGAGGACGAGTCTGTTGCTGTCGGTGTCAGAGGCCCTTTGAAGAAGGCAGCACTCCACGTCTTGACGGACGCCAACAGCAGCCGCGTCAGCGTGTCTTCAGGCCCCAGGTCGGGCATTAAAGTAAGGGAAAGGGGGTCTTTGTTGAGCGTCTTTCTGCGGCGGACCCCGGTAGCCCTGGTGGCCCCAATGACGGGCACGGCCCTGACGGCCGTGACGTCCATTCGTCTTGCATTCTTCCGGAAACCCCGTTTGGCAACCCGCATCTTGTACATTTCCACGGTTGCGGCAAACTGGTACTCTCGGTCCATGTGCGCACGTACAAACGGCCGTTAACTCGGCGTCGCTGTGCGTGGAGGACAGTTGACGATCGTTGAGGTCATTGTGGTCATTCTGTGAGGGCTGGTGTAGACGTGGTGCCTCAAACGGCTGGTTATGCGGCCGTGGTGCCAATATTGATGTACTCATGAGTCTATGTGCTGTGTGCTGCGTGTTATGTGCTGCGTGCTGTGCTGTGGCAGTTGTTTAAGTTAAAAGGATGAGGAATAAGGTGTAACAAGGAAGACATGATCTCGACAAAGGCACGATTGCAAACTGCACTTGTCAACACTCGAGTATGGGGTTACGGCGGCTGAGACGCCGCGTCGGAGACTTATACAGTATACAGGTTGGCATACACTCCGAGCCGCCTAGCGCTGTACATTTCAGATTTCGATGTATTTCAGTAGGTCGTCCAACAACAGATAGGCTCTAGTATTGCGTCCGGGGCCAAGGAGAGTGAACGCGAAGGCGAGGGATTGCAGTAATTCGGCAACCTGGCGTTGGCAGGCGTCTATGCTTGTCTTGGACGCCCCTTTCAAGCCGAGCCTCATCTCTCTTTCCAAAAAAAACTACTTCACGGCTTCTCAGGCTCATCACTTTCACCTCTTTTCACTATGCTAATGCAGATGCTCGTCCAAGACGCGCCAACTGCGTGATTCCCGGCGTTGGTCGTGGCATTCTCAAAGAGGCGGGTGAGAGACGACAAGATGCATCGCCTCGTCCTCATGCACATCCACAGCAACGTCCAGAACGCATCAACCATCGTGAGCTACCACTCCCACCTCATCTTCGCCTAGCCTCTGGCAGGCCCCCTACAGCTCGTACACCTCGAGCTGCTGCACAACAAAGAAATTCCAAAACAAGCAAAGCGAGAACCGGAGGAGAGGAGAAACGAGAAGATACCAAGACGAACGCAGAGAGGACAGAAGTCATAGGTCGGCCCTACGAAATACGATAAGCAAATTGTTGTAGAATATGCGTCCTCTCTATTTATTTAAATAAAATTACATACTGAAACATCCTGCTCTGTGAGGCATGGCGACAATGAAGGGGCACCCATAAACATCGCACTGTGGAGGCAGTGACTCGGAGGGATATGACAGCGTCATCGTGAGTGTTTGTGTTTAGAAACAGAGTAGGCTCTGCTGTCACCGTGGCCGTTGTTGGTGGAATTTGAAGCCGTCTCGTGCCCGGTATCCTACCGCTGGTTTTGCCGTCGGTGGCACCGGTGTGGGCGGAAAACTCGCCGCCATCGTCGCCCACATAGCGAGGAGCTATCAAATGGCACCACCCTTGATGGCCACGCTCTGCCTTCACCTGACCTGGCCATGCCAGAGGTCGTGCCCGGCCGGTACCGCGTCTCGTGCCGGACCCATTGGCAGAGTGAGCACGGCTCCGTCAGAATTTCGGCCGCTGTGCACGCTATTGCCTATGATGTGTACAAGGCCGACGTGATGGACAACAAACTCTTTTCCGTTCTAGACCACCCACTGGGCCACAGGAAACTGCCGCCTGTCTTCAAGCAGGCTCGTGGCCTCGATTCCACGAGAGACGATGCTCTGCTGCACGAGGCCCGTTTGCAAGAGTGCACTGTCTTCACCCGCCTGCGTGAGTTTTTGAAAATATGGCCAGCAAGCGCTTTCAGCGCTTTCAAACTTTGTTTATCTCTCGTTTCTCTTGTCAAGTCAAGAATGATTGTGTTTGATTATTAATCCTAATTTCCTCTTGCGTATGCCGTACTCTGAAGTCTGTGAGAGGTCCAACAGAAACATAAGGCAACGGACGGCGAAACACTAGACAGGGCAGACCAGGCGCTTGACCTTACCTTGACCATCGACGTACATACGACAAAAGTACGCCGTACCGCTCGACCTACCGTTTGACGCGGCCTTTCCTGCAGCAGGGCATTTGTCTACCGAGAACTCCGTACAGCTCCAATAGAAGGTGCCTTTTCTCAACCTCTGAGCGGCAAATACGATGGACCGGTTACGCACAGTACGTCTGTCTCCTGCTTTGACGCGCCGACTTTTTCCAGATCAACAGCAAGGGAACAGAAGCTTAAGACGCGGTAGGTAAATGCACATTCCAGTACGACAGTGTTGCTCCGTAATTTACGGTTGGGTCGAGTTGGGCATGCTAATGTCTGAGGTCCAAGTCGGTCGGTCGCGGGTCGAACTGGAATGCAAGCGGACCGGGGAACGGGCAGCAGACATACTTTGCACAAGCACTCGGGGACTTCACTGGTCACTTGCCCTTTGGGGCGCAAGCCGGCACAGCTTGGCGGTGGAGTTGTTGCTTCTCTTCGTTTCTTCAAATTCTTTCTTCTTTACTCGGACTTGTAGAACTGTCTCGCCGCTTTGGAATATTGTTGGCACGAGTGCAAGAGATGCAAGAGATGCGAAAGGTGCAGCAAGAATGCAAGAAGATGAATGCAAGTCAAAGTCACGTGCCACACTTGTTGTCGAGGACGTCTTGTGTTCTGTGTTTGTGGGTTGTGCGCTGAGACTGCACTCCTTGTTATCTGGTCTGGTCTCGTTCTCGAGCTCCTAGAAGCTCGCTGCAGAAGCTCTCCTGCTCGCCTATGCCCAGTCATCTTCCCGAGGCTGCCGCACATCTCAACATCAGTCGACAAGATACTCCGTACGTCGTTCTTCAAGATGACGAGCACACTGTCGCGGAGACAGCACCGCCGCCGGTTGAGTGGTTGAGACAGGGATCAATGTGAGCTCTCGGCCACTTGTGCACGAAAACTGCACCGCTGCATCTGCTTGTCTTTGGTGCACTTTGGTGCGCTTTGGTACAATCCTGCAGGGGTGTGGCGCTGGCCGCGTGTGATTGGCTGGCTCAAGGCAAATGAGCACAGCTAGGCGCTTAATACCCCGTATCTCTCCTGTTGGTGCTGGGCATTGGTCTACGACGCACGGCGTACAGAGTACTTCCTAAACTACCTGAAAGCGACGTGTCCAAGTACCCCTCCCGTCCTGCACATACATCTTGACCGCGTCTTGGTGCAGTTTCAGGTGAGGGTACTTGGCCACTAGCTCCGTCAAGGTAGCGCCCCTGTCCTGCCACACGCTGACGAGTATGAGGTACTCGTATGTACTTTGCACGGTTTTGGTCTATTATTGTTACGAAGTATGAGTACTTTGTACGATACATCCTCATCACACCATTTGGTCGTTGGTCGTGCCTTTGGGTCTCCTTTTGCAGGTCTCATGCACTGCCATTGGCTAGCGCCGCTGCACAGTCAACAGTCACAGTACCGCACTGGCCGCCTCTTCCTCTTGATCTCCTGTTCTCTTCTCCTCTTCTCTCCTCTTCTTTTTCTCTTTTCTCTTGTTCTCGTCTGGCGCCGTTTTTGGCGTCTTCTGGCGTGTCGTTTTGGCCTTTGGTGCCTCGTGGTGACGACTATCTGTTGACTTCTCCGTCTTTTTACGGGCTCCTCATTTCCCGTGCATCCTCGCGTCTTTTTGGGCTTCTAGGATTTATGGGACTACGAAGTACGAAGTACGGAGTACGAAGTCCGAAGATCATCTTGTCTCTCTCCTGTTCTCCATCGTTTTGGCGTTCTTGACACTTCACTGCCACGCGCCAATAGCCGTCGATCCATGCTGTTCCAGGCTGGAGTTTTTGCCCTCGCTTCCTCTCTCACTGCGACTTGTAAACGTTGGAACCCCTGGATGCCTGAACAGCCCCTCGCCCCTGTTGCAACCCCCTGTCTCTGACACTCCCTTACGAGTACTTGGTACTTCGTACTCATACATTGCATTGCTCAATGCGCACGCACTTTCGCGCTTTCGTGGCTGAAGAATGCCTCGACTGCCCCTTGACAAAAGTCGACAACGTCTTCCTGAATGCCTTGTCCCAGGCTGGCATTGGGCCCTGTCTGAGCTGCCCTGGAGACTTATTGCCCATCAACAGGCCTTCTGTTCAAGAATGCATAGCTTCGCCCTTTGCCCGAATGCGTCGCACATGCTCCTCTGCTATTTCGATGCTCCTTTCCGGTGCTCCTCTCCGGTGCTCCTCCGTCAACGCACGCACTTTGTAGCACCCTGGAGCCTGCTTCCCTGGATCTGTACGTCGTATGCCGTAGCACCTTCGAGCATCTCCATCGTCTGTCTTTTTGTACGAGGTATGCTCTCTCTGCCTGTACAGTGCGAGCCCTGGCACTGCTGTCTTTGCCGTTCATCGCAACCTCAATGCTGTCGAGCTGTGATCTCGTTCGTTCCTGCCTTCTTGCCTTCTTGCCCTCTTCCCGTTCCTGGTCGACCTGATCCCCGTCCACCGAGACCCACTTCTACCAGCGCGCCAGCCCTCGCCGCCATCACCTCTCACGATCCTCCTCCGCCCCTTCCCCCGTTCCCTCCTTTCCTTCCTCTTTTCCTCTTTTCTCGCCCTGCCACCCAGGACTGCCCACCACGGCCCACACGCCTGAGGCCCTTTGCTCCTTCCGTCTACGAGTGCCTTTCCTTTCTTTCCCTTCTCGTTCGCTTTGTGCTCACTTTCTTTCCTTTTCTTTCTCTCCTTCTGATCTCGACTTTGACTATCGTCAGACCTCTCCCTCCCCCAATTCCCTCCTCTCTTTTCCTCTCCCCCCATCTTCGTTTTCCCTTCTTTTTTTCTTCCGCCATCTTCTTTTATCCGCCTTTCCCTGATCCCCTTCGATCTTTTCATCCCAATCGTTGCGGCGGCTCGTCCGTGCCCTCTTCGCCTTGTCTTGCTTCGCTTTTTGCTTATTCTCGCTGCAAAATCATTCTCGAAAAACCAGAAAACAACTTCAATCATTGCATACGGAACCACCCAGTCCGACCTTGCTTGCATCGAATACCCCAGGGACTGCCAGACTCGTAGCTCCCAAAAAGATTTGACTTGAAAATCTCTTCTTCGCCAGTCCTTTTTGCATATTCTGCATCATTTCGCATTCTGCATCGCGTCTCGCAAACTCGCTTCTCGCACCTACCTACCGATCCTGGGAGGAACTCCGTCTTGACTCTTTCGTCTCTTTCGTCTCTTTCGACTCTTCGACTCTTGACTTGTCGATTTCAGTCTCAAACACAACCCGCATCTCGTGATTTTCCTCTCGTTTGCCATTCTTTTCGCTTTCGAAACCCACTTCGTACTCACTTTCTTATTTTTAATATTTTCATTCAAACTCGGCTCTTTTCTTTCTGCATCCTCGCAAGCGACGTTCGATCATCACCGCTTCCGATACACTCTTCGAACTCGAATAATAATCTCGACTCGACCCTCCATCTTTCCATCCTCTTCCATCCCCATCGTTGAGCAACCCAACGCTTCGAACCTCCTATTCCTTGCGCGCTGACGCTGCTGCATCTCTTTGTTTGTGTGCTGTCTCCGTTGCCTGCTGGCCATTGCCGACTTTGGATCTTTGAATCTTCTCATACCCACGGCCTTCGATCGGCCTATTTCTCTCCCTACTGTCATCTCAGCAAACCATCCGGACCATAGCCAGTGGCTTGCTTCCGTGTCACTCTTTTCAGACCATTGAGACTCGTTCAGACCAGTCTTATCTCAGCTCTCAGCGTCTCTTTCGCTCACGGCTCTTTCGCTTTCCAGCATTTGACTTCGTTGCTTCTCGACTAATCTCGTTCGTGTGCTCGTCCGCATACAAACAAACCCATCTCAACGCAAAACCAACAAACAAACTGTTCCACTTGCTTGCAACTGGATATCACAAACACTCCTTTTCATCTTGACATTGCATAATACGGCCTGCCTGATACCCAGCTCTCTGATACTTGCTATCGCCTCCTCTTTTCTAATCTTGACACGCCCTCTCTGCGGTTCTTTACGCTGAGATTACCCAAAACTCAAAACACCCAGAAAAGCAAACCCAAAAAAAGACATTGGCATAGCAGCAATGAACTCTGGAAGTTTTGCTCAAATGTCGCACACCTCTTTTGGTGCTCCTGTCCTCGGCATGCCCATGTCTGGTCTGGCCTCCCGTCGTGGTGGTCAGAGTATTAAGCCACTCTCCATTGATGCCATCAAGACCGCCGACAACAGCAAGGACAATGGCGGTCTGGTGACACCGCGCACCAGCCGCTCGCACTTGCTGGCCGGCCTTCGCACTGCGCCCAAGTCGGCCACTGCCGCCTCGTTCCCCCACCCCAGTCTCCTACCACCGCTGCTCCCGTTCACAACGGCCAGCAGGCCCGCAACGCCTCTGGTGCGGTCTGTACGGTGGTGCCTCGGTTGACCATAGCGCCTACAACAATGGTCCCAAGACGTCGCTTCCTCGCTTTGCCCAGTCGCAGACGTACAATTCGCAGACTCAAGCGCAAGCTCAGGCTCAAGCTCAGGCTCAAGCTCAAGCTCAGGCTCGAGCTCAGGCTCGAGCCCAGGCTGCCGCTGCCTACAACCAGCACTACACTACCGAGGAGATTCTGGCCCCACCCGAAATTCAGATCGACGAGCGTGATGCCAACAACGTGGATGCCGACTATGCCGAGCTGGTCGCAACTAACATGTACTTGGCCGCCAGAAGCAGCGTCTCCAGCAGCAGCTGATGTCCGTCCAAGCTGCCCAGCAGCAGTTCCAGAACATGAGCCTGTCGGGCGGTAACGGTGGAACTATCAATGCCAATGCCAATACCAACGTCAACGCACAGCAACAGGCCGCTCTGCAGCAGGCTGCCTACCAGCAGATGCTGTACCAGCAGCAAGCAGCAGGTGGCCGCTGTCGCCCAGCAGCAGCAGCAGATCTACGCCGTGGTCGACCCTGCACGGGCCATCAGACGCTGTACGTTGGCCAGGGCAATGCTCAGCTGAACAACCATTACATGGACCAGTACAATGCAACCTGCAGCAGCTGCAGCACCTTCAACTTCTCCAGCAGCAGCTTCAGCAGCAGCAGCTCCAGAGCCAGCAGCACCAGCACCAGGGCCACCAGGGTCACCAGAACCATCAGTCGCAGTACCAGCAGCACCTGCACCAGCCCCACCATAGCCAGCAGCAGCACCGCAACCCGTCGCCCATCTCGGCGCCCCGTGTCCAGGTGTCCCCGCCGCCGGGTGAGGGCAACAGTCAATTGGACCACTCGAACCACTATGGTAATGTCCACCGCAACCCGTCGCCGCCTCGTCGTTTCGACTCGGCATCCGCCGACCAGCACACGCCCCTGCCGCCCCCGAGCGCCAACGCCTTCCGTCGCGGCCATAAGAAGTCCGCCTCACTGGTTGCCTCGACTACGCTTGATGTCAACAGCGCCAACTTGTCGCTTGCCAATGAACCCAAATCGGCCGGCCCGAAGTCCACAACCTTCCCGCGAACGTCATGTCTCAGACTGCTGGATTCTATGGCCCCGGCCAGGGCCGTGCTGGTGAGCACCCTGTGCGCCAGCCTCGCGGTCCGCCCAGCCTCGACGAGCTCCGCAACAAACCCACGTCCAAGCATGAAGACAGCAAGAACTTTGCGACCCGCACGCGCCGGTCAGCTGTGCACAACCTCGTGCGCGCCGGTTTCACGCGTCGCCAGGTTGCTGGCAGCGGCAGCAGCGGCAGCAGCGGCAGCGTCAGCCCTCTTTCCGAGACGGCCGAGAACCACGATGAGGCGGAAGACCTGGCAACTCCGCTGACCGACGACGAGTCGGTGTCTGGGCGTAGTGGCTCGGGTAGCCTCAACGGCGACGACGTGGAGTGCTCGCTGCCGAGCTCACGCACATCAACGGGCAGCTGGGGTGCCATTGGCTCGGAGCGCCCGGGATCGCGCGAGAAGGAGGGCCGCAAGAGCACCGAGTCGCTCAAGGAGGCTGCTTCTGCTTCTTCCGCTTCTGCCGAGTCCGGCCCAGCAGCTTTGCCTCCATGTTCAAGGCGGTGGCGAAGCCGGCAACCTCGGATGTGCAACGGAAAGCGCCTATGCTGGTGCTGTCCAACGCGGCCGAGAAACGCCGATATGCTGCCTAGTGTCGGCAACAGCGCACAGGTCGGGTTCGGACAAGTGGTGGTAACGGCGATCGCGGACCGGTTGTCGCTTGACGCACTCAGCTTCTTTCTGATTCTGTTCTTTCTGTTGACAGTCGACTGACAGACTGATTTCATTCTCGACATTCCTTTACTTTTCATTCTCTCTTCTTACGCCCTTTACGATTATGCACTGCATGTGTTTTTCTTTTCCACTTTGCTTCTGCTTTGTTTCTACTACTTCGTACAAAAACCCATTAACATTCGATTCGACTTGATACATTATTTATTCTTGATTCTTCATTTGATTTTTTTCTACTTCCGTCACCCGAATACAATCAATACTGATTTTCTTTCTCGTCAACTCTTCGACCAGAAAGAACGAGGTAGATCCTCAAACAACAATTCGATTCTTTGAGCACGAAGAGTGCTTTGGCCTTTTTCCGACTCGGTACCTTCCCTTCATAGCAGACCCTTCCGCCAATACCTGATTTGTGGGGTGGAGGACGTGGGCTGAAAGAAGTGGTATGACACAAGGGGATCTTTGGTTGTTATTTAGGGAGCACTTTTTCTTGGAGCTTCACATTTCTCATTCTCATTCATCTTCTGCTGTTCCTTTCGCTGCCATCATTCTCAATCCTTTTCACTCCTGACACTCGTACAACTCTTTTGTTACTGTGCAGTTATGTTATTTTACAGCCAATTTTCCAAAACAGATTACTTAAATTCTTCTGATCTTCGTGCGTGCGACATTTTCACCCGCGCATGCGGCGTCACATACGCGAGTAACAATGCTGGCTCGTTGTCGATACTGCTTCTTTGGGTCTTTGTCATGGCCTGTGACCTTAAAAACGAAGACCACCGTTTTCACGTCAGTGTTCGTCTCATTAAGTTTCATTCCGTCAAATACTGCAACTGATCTTGGTCGATTTGGTTATTATACCTGTCTCTTTTTGCGACATAGCTGGCCTCTCTTATGGAGAGCCCAGTCACACATTTCAAATACCGTGGATCAAAAAAGGATGTCCACAGGACCTCCTTATGTTTATTGTGGACTGAGACCAGTGCGTACAGATAAGTCAGAAGTAGTTATCATGGCGTGCCATACTTGTCGACGTCGTCGTCATTTACTTCCCGACAAAGCCTGCGCGGCATTGTCTACTCGTCCTCCTTTGCCTTCTTCATCTTGGCCTCTTGCTCGGCCAGAGCGGCCGCAACCTTGAAAAAACTCTCACGCTTGGCATCCTCGACGTGGCCAGACATTGTCTGCAAGGTCTCGGGCATGACCTCGTCCAGTTCTTCCTCGCCAGTCAGCCGGCCCATGTCTCATCAATGAACTGGGCCAACGGCAGACCGAACTTGGGCAGGCCCTGGCGGGTATGCAGCTCAGTCTGCACGGCGGGGGGGATGATCTCGATCACGCGGACGTTCTTCGTCGTGTCGCTGGCCTTGAGCTGGTAACGAAGCGTCCAGGCCAGGCTGTGCAGCGCGGCCTTGCTGGCGCAGTAGTTGGGACAGCGGGCAATAGGCACAATGGCGAGGCCCGAGGTGACAAAGACAATGGCGGTGGGTGTGCCCTTTGCGCCCAGGCGGATGAAGTGGGCGAGGAACAGGCTGGAGGCGTGTGCGGGCGACAGGTAGTTGACATGGATTTCGTCAGTCAGGCTGGGCAGCGAGACGGACGCAGGGTCGGCCAGATTCATTGCCTGCTGGAAGCCGGCATTGAGGACGACGCAGTCGAGCGTGGGGTGGGCGGCCGTGACCTTGGCCACCCAAGCTGGCAGGCCCGCCAGATCTGCAAGATCGACAGTCTCGACGGCAATCTTGTCGGGCCCGTGGGTGGCCAGCAGCGCGTCCAGGCGGTCCTGGCGACGGCCGGCGGCAATGACAAAGATGTTGTCGCCGTGGACAGGAGACGCTCGACCAGGCCCTGGCCGATGCCCGAGGTGGCGCCAGTGACGAGGACGTCTTGTATGGGAAGGGCATTTTGGGAGTCGGGGCTTGTTGTTCGAGATGTTTGGCAGGGCTGAGAGCAGGCGGACTGCAGACAGAGTGTCGAGGTGGCGACCGTCGTGAATGCTGGAGATAAGAGCCGCCGTGTGTTGTCTCCGGCTGGCGTCACCGAGTTGCTAGTTGCCCAATTCGACAATGTGCTGGATTTGTCGCCGCTTACGTCAAGCGTCCATCAAGATCAACGTCACGCAGAATGGGGAAAACGGTCCTCACTGAAGAAACGACTTTGCGTCGCCCCCCGGCCCGCGAAGCAGCATGCCATAGCTGGGCCGTTGCTTCCTAGCCGGCTGCGGATTGATACAGATGCAAGTCAGACTGCAAAGTTCAAGTTGAGAAGACGTCAGAGTACGTATTGGCGTTGGGGCTAGGGTCTAAGCCAGTCCCTCCTTCGGCAGTATCCACTGTAGCCGTTGGTACCCAATTACTTACCCACCACACTCGAACAGCATCCAAGTCAACCACTTCACCCCTCATCGTAAATCTCGCATGCCAGACAGTCGCATGGCAGTCCCTTCTGGCGGGCGTGCTGTAGGGCCGTCAAGGCGAACTTGGCGGCCAAAGAGGCTGAGAGAGGAGTGTCTACCCAAAGATGGCACAGATGCTCCTGGAGGCTGCATCGTCGTTGAAAGATTAAGAGGCCTCTCCGTGGAAAGGTGTCGAGCAAATGAAAAGTCAACGGACAATGTTGCGGCCAATACGGCGCCCCCTATGCTCCGCGTAGGATCATGTAAGCACTGCTTCACATGCGAGGACCATGGATGAAGTCGGATATTGTGTCTGTGGATCCAAGAACAGCCAGCATTAAACCTCATCACAGATTGTGAAGCTACGGGTCTACCCATGAGCTTGGCTGCATTGCGAGTGACGGCTAAGATGGCAGTCCGTGAGGCGCACCATGTAAGCAGTGCAGTTTACTCGTTAAAAGATCTCTTGTTTAATTCCCATCTCGTCTTCATCGCACAACTGCATCGAGCCATCAATCACCTCCTCGAGGTCGAGGTCGAGGTCAAGCCAAATCGCCGCAAGTCCACGCGGGCCCTAGAGCCTCTGTAAGATCTGGGTATTGCTTAACAGAGGGAAAGATCAAAGCGTATCGAGAGAGAATCACAAACGCAACAAAGAAACAGGAATCTTTGGGATGATGATGGTGGATTCAATGGGAGTCTAGACCAGATCGTCAAATGCTTCTTCTCATAGTCGAAGCGACGCCCCACCTGGAGCAAGGGCCTATTTCAGAAGGGTCCTGTCCTGGTGTCCAGGCTTGACCAGCCTTGTGGGGCTGTGCTCCAGGTGCTTTAGTTGCTTGCCAGCGCCCCACCAATGAGCGTCACGGCGGCGAGCCAGGGCGATGTCAAGAATCGGGAAGAGGGAAAGAGGAAGTAGGGAAGGATGCCTGCTGCTTCTGCTTCAGCCTCACATAATAGGCTGGGCAGCTGGCCGACTGGTGTTTCTTCTTTCTTGGGATGCATCATCACAGAGTGCCTCTTCTCTTCGCAGCTTCGAAGCTGACTTGCAACCTTTGCCAACAACAACAAACACACCCCAACAGCGACGGCGACAACGGCCACGACAACGGCCACGACAACATTCCGCCCTACAAGAGCCGACATTTGTTGCGACTCGACCAGATCTGGCCTGACCTCACCCGGCCTCCCCTCTCCCTTCTTGTCTCTTCTCCCCTTTCTATGGCCGATCCGCCTCCTCTGCCGACGGTCTCGCCGCCGGCAGCCCTCGGCATTGTGGCGCCCGTGCCTGTCAAGCCGGTGAGCCCAGTGTCGTTGCCGATCGGCGCGGTCCCCGCCGCTCCCCTTCGCCCATCACGCACGCTCTACTTTGCCTACGGCAGCGACATGCAGATTGCCCACATGGCGCGCACCTGCCCTAGCAGCCGCTACGTTGGCCGCGCCGTGCTGGCCGACTACAAGTGGCACATAAACGGGCTGGGGTTTGCCAACTTGTCGAGCGTCATGACAGCGCATGCGCCGGGCTTGGTGTACGAAGTGGACGAGGCCGACAGGGCGGCCCTCGAGGCCAACAAGTTCCCCTCTACAAGAGCATCGCGGTCGACGTCGAGCTGTTCCCCGCGCCATTCTGTCTGTACCGCAGGCAGGCGACATGGATCACGAAACACGGCGGCCCCGAAGCGGTCATGGAAGAAGCGTATGCCACAGGCCGGAGCGACCGCCGGGTGTCGTATACGAGCAAGGCATCCTGGTGTTTGTGAGCACCGAGGTGACGACGGACGGGCGGCCGGATGCGCGGTATGCAGAGGCCATCAACTCAGCGGCGGCGGACGCGATGGCCCTGGGCGTGCAGCCGTTGTTTTCGAAAGGATTGTGCAGCAGTTTATGCCGGGGCGAGTGTTGCCGATCCTCAGAGTGGTGAGGAGGGAAAGAGTGACGGCGCAACCGACGCCCCCTCCGACCACACTGCCGGTTCCAAAACAAGACGCACTCCCAGTCCCGACTCCAAAGTGACAGCTGCAACAGCTGCAGCAGCCGCTGCCATGCATGACATTGCGCGGGATCGCTCGACACGCTCTTGGGAGCGCTGCCACACACCATCCCCGAGTGGTGACGACAAAGACTGGCGTATTGTCGCCAACACCAATACGCCGGCAGACAGTTCGTGCCAACCGGAAAAGGAGCTGCGGCGGTTGAGGTCCAAAGAGGAGACAAGAGAAAAAGCAAGAGAGACCAAGGAAAAGGAAAGGCCTTCCCACCTTGGCGACGCCTTCCGCGCCATCTTCCAGCGACAGCGCAGCAAGGACAAGAGGAAGGGTGACGAGGCCAGCAGTCCTGTGACGGGGAGACAGAGTCCTCCCATCCCCGGAAGCGACGGCAATGACAGCGGCAGTGACGGTGCCAAAAACAACCGCACCGGTCTACGTCTGCCCGCGCGGCCACCCAAGACTGCCGACACGGTCAACAGCGCCTACCGGTCACAAACTCCGAGTGCAAGCGCGACCAATTTTCATGGAGAGTTGTCGCCTGCGATGACAACGGCGACGAGCAACCACCGCCACAGCCGGAGCGATTCGAGCCTGGCCGACAGCGTGCGCACCACTGCATGCCCACCCGCGCCGAAATTACCATCTCGGGCCCGTCGTGGCACAACACCAAGGACCGTAACAAGCCCGACATGTACCACAATGGCGGTGAAGCAAGAGGGAGTGCGAGCGGAGGTAGTCATGGAGGTGGTCCTGGAGGTAGTCCTGGAGGGTGGTCTGGAGGAAGCGGCAGAGGCAATGGCGAGCGGGAGAGCGACAGAGAAGTGGAAACGCCTCCCAAATGGAAAACCACGCCCAGACGCCAGTTTCCGTCCAGCAAGCCCAACCCGTCGCTGTCAATGCGCCCGCCGTACCGCAAGGCCAAGTCGAGGCCTGTGCCGGAGCTGGGCCCGCTTCGACAGGATATTGCAGAGAAAGACGCAGAGGGGGAGCTAGAAGAAGGCAAGAAGAAGCAGACGCCCTACGAAACCGTAGCGTGGAAGTCAAGCTCGACGCCGGGTTCCAAGATTCTCTCCCCGGACAAGACCCCGGACCACACGCTGCTCGCGGACGAGCAACTGAACGCGGCCAAGGCCACAAGCGATGCCAGAGAGGACATGTACGGCTTCCCTCTGAAGCATATCTCATATAGAAAGATCAAGGACGGAGAGAAAGTGTGGACGGTGACGCTCCCGGAGAAGAAGCCAACGCAACATACGGCGTCGGCGGCCGGCATTGGAGGGTCGGCGCTGGAAGGGACGAAGGCGGTAGGCGCGACTGTAGGCAACGGGCCTGCTGCTTCTTCTGCGACTAAGGCGAAAAAAGCAGTACCCCTGGCAAGAAACGGCCGAGTACTGACGAGGTGCTGCGGATGCGGGCGCCGGCGGCCGAGGCGAGGATGGCGGAGATGCTGGGCGAGGCGGGGGAGGACGAGGAGGGGGGCGACGTGTATCACGAAGCGAGGGAAGAAGCGTCAGACGATGAGCTGGCGACTGCGTCGGAAGGAGAGAGCCCGAAAGGACCAGCCAAGACTGTCGAGCCAGCACGGCTACCGCCACCGCGGCGGAAAGTATCATTCAAAGGGCCATGGAAGGCCACCAAAGAACCGCGGGCACTGCGAGCAACGCATGCACCGACAACGGCGCCTCCACCTCCGCCACAGCAGACAAAAGAAACACCCACCACCGCAGAGGAGCCTGCAGATGAGCCTGTGGTGAAAGAACAGATGCAAGCGAAATCGGTAGAAAAGGCAGAAGAGGAGCTCGTCAAAACACCGACAAGGGTCGTCGCGGCTGTCAAGGAGACTGCTATACAGTCGGAGCGAAGCAGTCCAAGGGCAGTCAGAGCTACACCTATAGGCAAGACAGGTGCGAAGAGGGCCTCGACGCCTACTTCCATGCCTACTCCCAGACCGCCACCGACACCTGCTGTCTCGGCCAATGTCCGCGGCCCATTTGTCGCTCGTCGTCTACGCCAGCCAGAATCCTCTTCTCTTGGAAGAAGAGATCGTCAGCTGCGTCGCCCCAAGTCGTTCTGTTTCGGCGTCCAGCCGTTGTCACGGTTTGACTGTTTCTTGTTGCAGGCGGCCGAGCATCCACACTTTGCCGCCAAGCCGTGGCTGCCGGCCTTCAAGGGGCGGTCTCCGTTCGGTGGCTATGGCCATGGGCATCACGGCCACCTCCAAAGTCATATGCTTACTCGAGCGCATGTGTTTGTCCAGACGACGGTCGGGATGCAGAGAGAGAGGAGGATGTCTTTTTGAGCAGTAATTTGTCCGACTTTAGCGAGCGAGGCGAGCAGCGTTGTATTTGGGTTGCCTATGCCATTTGACTCATTACGGGTTTGATTTGTATTTCTGAGTAGCAGAAGCTCAACGCGCTCGACAATCCAATGAAAAGGCCTCAACCTTGTCTCGGTCAGTAACGGTCCTCGCCCTTGGCGCAGTCTCCACAGGGCCCGAGGCACCTCAAGAAGCCAAGGACCCTCGAATGCACTATTCTTAGCATCTTCTTAGTGTCTTCCTAGTGCCATCTTAGTGTACTCGACCCCTGTAAAAAGTGTCTCGACGTCGTACTTGACACGACACGACCTACGCAATCTCTCCTTTCTGTGTGTTTCGTCGTTTCGTCCACCTAACCTCGACGTTTGCCATCCCAACCATCGACAACCTTCCGGCGCATCGCCATATCTTCATCACGTTCGCGGCACGCCGACTGCATATCCTCAGAAGCCATCGCAGCCAGCTTGCGTCATCCCCGTCCTAAGCTTTCTTACCAGTCATCCGTCTGCCATCTCGTCGCATCTCCATCCCCATCCCACATCGCTCCCATCGACAGCAAATTGCCGCCCGTCCATGGCGTCGGTCATTGTTTCCCCCCCTGCTCGACACTTCCATCCATTTCCATTCCGTTCTCGACGCTCCTCCATAGAGCATTTTACTTTCGGCTTCCATTCTGGCTTCGCTCGACTCTCGTTTTCATCCTCGCTTCGCTCGTTCTACCCCTTGATTGACTCGCTGGCCCATCATGGCCCGTCTCTCTGACCGCCGCTCCGGCACGCCCTTGCTGCATGCCGACGCTATCCGTAATGCCAGCAACACGGACGACCGCAGCCCGTCCATTTCGTCCGTCGACCGCGGCCGCGCCGGCCACCGCGCCCAAGACTGTCGGGTGGCAGCGACGATGAAGACGACCAGGACCGCCAGCCCATGCTCCGCTCGTCCACCACCGGCGCCCCACCCCTCCGCCAAAGCTCCTACCTACGCTCCGCAGCCCGGCCGCCCAGACGCGCCTGGCCGCTCGCCTGGCCGCGCGCAAAAAGTACGCGTACGCGTCCGTCTTCCTGGTGCTGTCGCTGGTCTCCTTTACGATCCAGACGGAGCTGGCCGCATGGGTGCAGCACGCCGCTGGAACAAGGCGTACTGCATGCTGTACCTGACCCATGGGTCGTGGTCCATGCTGTGGCCGGTGCAGCTGCTGATACTGAGGGTGCAAAAGCGAAAAGAGCCGTGGCGACGTTTTGGCGGCGGCACGTGTGGCTGGTGCGGACGACGGCGGTGATGGTGGAGACGAGAGACCTCGGTGTGGCGGCGGACCGGCACCTTCAAGGACACGGACACGCCCACAGCCGTTCCGGCCACGGCGCCAGTCTCGGCCACGACAACTCCCGGTTCGCGGGCATTGCCGGCATCACATACATGGCCAAGGCAACCGCCTTCATCACCGTCTCCCTGACCGTCGCCGGCCTCTCGTGGTACATTGCCGTCAGCATGACGAGCCCCAGCGACCTGACGGCCATCTACAACTGCAGCGCGTTCTTCGCCTATGCCTTCTCGGTGCCGCTCCTCAAAGAGAAGCTGAGACTGGACAAGAGTCTGGCCGTGCTGGTGGCCGTCGCGGGTGTCCTGGTGGTGGCCTACGGGGACGCCAAGTCGGTCGGCAAAGGCAGCGAGGGACCCGAGGACAGCAACGGCGCCGCCGAGAACCGCCTGCTAGGCAACCTCATCATTGGCGCCGGCAGCGTGCTGTACGGCCTCTACGAAGTCCTGTACAAGCGCTACGCCTGTCCGCCCGATGGCTGCTCGCCCGGCCGCGGCATGATCTTTGCCAACACCTTTGGCAGCTGCATTGGTGTCTTTACGCTCACAGTGCTCTGGATCCCGTTGCCGATCCTCCACATGCTGGGTATCGAGACGTTTGCCCTGCCCACCGGCAAGGTGGCCTGGTACCTGTTTCTGTCTGTCATTATGAACGCCACCTTTGCCGGTTCCTTCTTGGTCTTGATCAGCCTCACCAGTCCTGTGCTCAGCAGCGTCGCGTCGCTGCTCACCATCTTCATCGTGGCCGTGTCCGACTGGTGCTGACGGGGACGCCGCCCAGTGCCGCGCCATGCTGGGCGGAAGCATGATTGTCGTGGCCTTTGCGCTGCTGAGCTGGAGCACCTACAAGGAGATGGCCGAGGAGGAGCACGAAAAAGAGGTCGACATGCCGAGAGCGACGCGGAGGATGACTAGGGCGGGCGTTTTTTTCATCTGTTTTCTTTGACCAACTTCGTTTCGTTAGTCTGGCTCTTTGGGTGCTTTTGTCAGTTTTACGTCATACAGGCCGGCGTTGGTGCATGCATTGTTGGATACAATGCCGTTCAGTCTTTTGACGTCGTATCGTGATACATTTCACAGGGACTATGGTCATTTCTCCGTCAATCCATCTTTTACTTGGTACCTTGCTCTCGTCTCCTCTGTCGCCTGTCCTGCAGTCTGCCCAGCACCACTGCCGAGGCTCGAAAGTCGTGTCTTGATTCGTACGTCTCGTTTGTTGACCAAAACATCTTCCGCATCGCCCCATGGCTCCATCAGGCCTGCCTTGTAAGTGCAGCGGGTCGATGCCTAACGACAGGCGCCAGCGAGAGGTACAAAATACGTGAACGGGGAAGCATCTCGAGTTTGTGCAAAGGACATACGACGGACACGTTCCTTGGGGCTCGAGCTGAAGCTGTTCGAGGAGCATTGCTCGTGCTTCTTTGATAGACGGCCGTCCTCGCGATGTTGCCGAGCATCGCTTGGATGGTTCCTAGCCGCGTTCCGTCTCTAGTTGATCGAGCTTGAGTTTGCTCGAGTCTTGGTTTCTTCCCTCTCTTGTCACTTCATTAAACTTTCCGGTCAAGCTCCGAGCTCTTCGCCCATTACTCACACCACACACCTTACTCCTCTTCGTATCATCATCACCACGTCACCGCCTCCCACCACCATGTCCAGCCTCCAGCGCCCTCCGTTCCGTGCCGAGCACATGGGCTCGATGTTGTGGCACAAGGCTCCTAGCGACAAGCGCGTCCAGCTCGACGGCGAAAAGGCCGAGGGCGTGGACGAGATTGCCGACGCGCCGCTGGACGTGTTCCGGCTCTACGTCCCCGACTTGGCCGCCTCCCTATCAGGCAAAAACAAAGGCAATGCGGCGGAATGAGATGACTGCAGACGACTGAATATAAAGAAAAAACGTCAAACCTACCGCTTTGGCAGTGAATACAGAGAATCGAGCATCTTTGAGTGTGTACTTCGTACGAGTCGTTAGTCAATCCAGAATAGTGGGTCTTGGATAGAACGTATTGGCCAATGACCATCGCTCCATTCCAGCTCCGTAAAGGTCACGTGTTCTAATCTGTATTTTGAGGCGTTTTGACTTGAGCGCAGTGATTGCCGAAAAGTATCCGCATATTCTCACGACGACATCTTGTCACCACCACCGACGCCCCCCCTCTCCCAACGCCAACGTCCACATTCACCGCAAAGATGACGGGCCACGCCGAAGAGACCCTCCCAAGTGCGTACACACCGACAGCAGTCGAGCGAGTGGCGAGAGCCGAGCTCGAGGCAAGGCTCGAGTGACGAGGGACGAGCAACTTCCCTCGAGCAACAGCTTGGCTCCGAGCGACCCGACACCCTGACCACGACGGTTGACGATTGACGATTGACGATTGCTAACCTCTCTGTGCCTGCAGAAGCCACGCGCGAGCAGATGAGCGAGGCCAAGCTGCCGCTGGCCTACCGCGACAGCTGCGCCAACCTGCTGATTCCGCTGAACCGGTGCCGTTCGAGACGTACTACCTGCCATGGAAGTGCGAGGTGCGTCCCCCACCCCCTGGAAAGGCCCAATTTCGGTGTTGCAAAGGAACACCGCAGACTGCTGACACCCCATTCCAGACCGAGAGACACAGCTACGAAAAGTGCCAGTACGAGGAGTTCAAGAAGCGGGTGGCCAAGATGAACGAGTTACGAGAGGCCAAGGAGGGTGCCACGGAGCAACTGAGGACGGGACAGGGCCAGAGGACGACCAGGCAGCATAGCTACGAACACGTACAATTGAGCAAGTGCATTGACAAAACACACGGACACAGTGGCCAGGCAGGCTTGCACTTGGACACGAGCACACACAACGCGAGACGAATATCATGAAACGTAGATCTAGTATTAGGAAATCACCATACGCCGGTATTTTGCACAAAGAGATTCAAGTGAATGCGTTCCTTCCGCCCTACTTTCCCATTTCCTTGCCGGTCTCCATGACCGACACCGCGGTCGACTGCATCGGCTGGTCGTCGCTTAAGCCGACTTGGCCGCGACTCGCCCAGCTCGGCCTTCTGCAGGCCGTACTTCTTGAGGCGGATGGCGTTGATGTTGATTGAAGCCGCTGGTGTCGACGGGCTGAAGTCGACAAGCGAGTCCATGCTGGACTCCTCGGACGAGTACAGCTTGGAGTCGGGGCTGCTGCGGCGAGCACGTAGGCGTTGCCCTTGTAGAGGCGGAGGCGGACCTCGCCGTTGACGAAACGCTGCGAGAACTGCAGCGAGTTCTCGACAACTCGCGCTCGGGCGAGAAGTACATGCCGTTGTAGAGCAGCTCGGACCAGTTGTGGGTGACAAACTGGTCGCGGAGCGAGCGGACCTTGCCGTCCAGGACGAGACCCTCGAGTCCAGGTGGGCGAGACGGAGGATGGTCATGCGCGGGGCGTCGTAGCAGCCACGCGACTTGAGGCCAATGAAGCGGTTCTCGACAATGTCGATGCGGCCGATGCCGTGGGTCTTGCCCAGGGCGTTGGCGGCCAGGAAGAGCTCGACGCTGTCGGTAATCTCCTTGCCGTCAGCAATCAGCTTGACGGCAGGCCCTTCTCAAAGATAATCTGGATGTCCTGGGGGTGTTGGGGGCCTTCTCTCGGGTCGTCGGTGCGGGTCCACATGTCGACGGGGGCGGCTGCGAGGGGTCCTCGAGCGAGCCGCTCTCGTAGGAGCAGTGGGCCAGGTTGTCGTCCATGGAGTAGGGCTTGGCCTTGGTCGAGGTGACGGGGATGCCGACGGAGGCGGCGTAGTCCAGCAGGTCGAGACGGCCCTGGAAGCGGTTGAGAACTCGGGCATGCGCCAGGGGGCAATGATCTTGATGGTGGGTCGATGGTCAGGAAGGCAAGCTCGAAGCGGACCTGGTCGTTGCCCTTGCCGGTGCAGCCGTGCGAGACGTACTGGCAGCCCTCCTGGAGGGCAACCTGCATCTGGGCGCGGGCAATGACGGGGCGGGCCAGCGAGGTGCCAGCAGGTAGCGGCCCTCGTACTGGGCGTTTGCACTGGACGGCGCGGAAGCACAGCTCCTCGACAACTCGCGGCGCAGGTCGCTGATGATCATCTTGGAAGCGCCGAGCAGGGCGGACTTGGACTTGACGGCCTCCAGTCCTCCTCCTGGCCAACGTTGGCGAGGAAGCAGACGACCTCATAGCCCTCCTCGAGCAGCCACTTGAGGATGCAGCTGGTGTCCAGACCGCCTGGGACAAGAGTTAGACGTGGACAACATGTCAAAGCGGCGTGGAGGGGAACATTACGACGTGACAAACTTACCAGAGTAGGCGAGGCAGACCTTTCCTTTGCTCATGGTGAATGTGTGTGGGTGTGGTGTGTGGTGTGTGGGAGGAGGGGTATATCGCGACGTAGGGGATGCAATTGAGCAAAGTGACGTTCAATTGGGTTCGTTGATGAGAAGCTGGTGACAATTCAAGAGTGAAGAAGAGTCGGAGGGAACCGCCAAAATGTTGGGGAGCGAAGCTATTTAATCGCCCCTCTATTGACCACTGGGCTAGACTGCGGGAGACGAAAGTGACTCTTTGTCTTCTTATCAGAGAATTTTCACTTTTTCGCCCGGCTGCTCCTTCCCCCCCGTCGATTGACTTTTCTGGCATTTTTTCGCTTTCCCTGTCCGTTCTTCGGCCCTTCCCCTGGGCACGTCAAAAGGCGGGTGGATAATTGTGGGTCGGGTGCCTGTCCGACAATACTCAGTTGGAAAAATCGGCTTCAGTGCTGCTCATTTACGATTGCGGGAAGCCAATGGGGGCATTTGGCGGGCCATCCGGTCACGTGTTGACGAGTCGTACCGTATCCAGCACGTTTCTAGTGTGTTTGGACAGTGGATGGACCACTACAGTCGCAGTGCACAGGCTCCAGGGCTCCAGGGCTCTACAGAGACCGTGGTCGGAGGAGCTCCAGCGATAAGCCGAAGCTATGCTATCGTAGCCGATGCCAGTGCGTCACGGGGCGCAGAAAGGAAAAGTGACTTGCAAAGGATTACGACGAGCTTCGTAGAAAGTGACAAGAATGACTTTATTGACGGAATGAGGACGGGAAAGACGGGAAAGACGGGAAAGACGGAAAAAGGAGCACGCTCGAGTGTGGGAGTTCGATATCCGGAGCAGCTTCAGTTGTCTTCAAATCGGCGTTGAGCTATTTGATTCTTGGTCCCGAATTAGAAAGGAATAATAAGCCAGTCAGATGATTGTCTAAAAAAAACTCAGAGTAGAGACAAACAAATCACTTATACAAGAGCATGAACAATCCAGCCCCAAGAAGACCTCCAGTCAGCCCATGCCGTAACAGAAAATACGGCGAGATTTGTTTTCCTCTTAAACTTGCCTTTTATTTATGTCTTTTCCTTGCCATGTTCCACACTAATGCATTCTCACGGCCGATTGGCAAATAAAAGGTGTCTGTTGTAAAATCTCTGAGTCGACATGCCAAGTAGCTACAACATTCGGTACAACTGTTTGTGTCACGCAGATTTCACTCCGTATTAGCCGTATGCATTGTTTGCAGCAGTGTTGTTTCACAGCTGCCGTGCAATGATATCCGAAAACGGTTGTCGTGTGCTGATGTTGGTGTGCTTCGCGAACTTGCCTACCTACTATTTAATTGGCTGTTTGACTCACCGCGAGATGGCTGCTCAACAGGTCGCATTTCAACTTTGCTCAGCTTTGCTCAACCTTGCTCGACCATGTCCGGTCGCAGGGATACTGGACTCTGGAGTCGTGCAGGTGCAAGGGACGGCACAGGGGACATGCAGGCGACTAGTTGTAGCCTCTCCCGGAGGGCGAGGTTCACCCAGCTCAAGGTGAATGAATGTTTCTGTGCGTCTTCATACACCCTTGTGAAACAGAGCCGCCCATCGTTACGGCCAGAAGCGTTGACAGAAGGCGGTGACTGAGAATTGTCTACCGGGCGAGAAACGGACCACGGCTGCTTTATGATGCGTCTGTACGACAGTCTACAGACGACAAACAACACTGTCTCTGGCAAGCGCCAGGACGCGTTGGAGTTGTTGTCTCGATAAAGAACGGCAACACGCAGGGATAAGGGTGGAGATGGGCCTGACTTGGTGAGTTGCGGTGGCTTTTGAACAGTTGTGGTCAAGTTTGTGAGCTTTCGTGCGGAGGACATTCAACTGAATGGACTCCACCCGACTACCCTGACGTACAAAAGTAAAACCTGCTGTCTTTGCATTGAGATCAGCAAGGGCACGACCGCGAACCGCGTCTGTCTCTTCTCTCTGCGAACAAAGTGTGTGACCTTGCATGCTTGTGCACACTTGGCGACGGAAATCCAGGGAAGTTGCATTGGCCGTGGAGTAAATGTAACAAACAGAAGAAGGTGTTTAAAATATGTAGGTACGCAAGAATGGAGTGGCCACAGAAGGACACAATAACGGACAAACACGAGGCGACACACAACACAACAACACAGACAAACGGACAACGGACAACAGAACACGAATAGGCAAAACAACAGCCAGGGCAGAATCGGCAAAAACATATTTACGGCTAGACGCACAAACTCGACAAAGCGGACTGAATAGAACAGAAGAGACGAAAGAAAGACGACATCCTCGCGAACATAAAGCGACACGGTCCAGTGTTTGCTCAATGACCAGTAAAGCAAGCCTACTCTTTTGCAGCTACAAATATACACCATCTACGACATACTCTGTACCAGCTACGCCTCACCATGCTCTCAAGCCTTCTTGTCGGCCTCGCCGCTCTGCTGGCCGTCCTGTCGCCGCCGCGCCTCTCCACTTTGTTTATCTGGCGGCGCCGATGGACGATACGTACCAATGGACGGTGACCCACTGGCAGGCCCAGTATTCACAGGACGATGCTCTGTGCTCTCTACAGTAAGATTCAAGTCATCGCACGCTTGTTTCGTTCCTCTTGTCCTCCCTCTCCCACGCTCAGACACTGCTAACGCGATGAAGACTTAACATCTCCGGCCCCTACTCCCCCGGCCAGATGCCCATCCCTGCCTTTGTCGCCTACTGCTCGGGATCGGGCGTGGGCGCGTCCTACACGCTGTGCCACATCACCGACATCCGCAACACGGCAGCGCGACAGGTGGCGGCCAAGCTGTTTGCTGCTGCAAACTCGACCATTGCCAGCGAGGCCCACCTGGCCGTCAGCTACAAGTTTGACGACTTGCAAGTGCCGAGTTCGTGGTGGAAACTACACGTCGTTTGCGACACAGCCGTACAGCAATACCGTGGCCGGTGGTGGCGTGGATCTGTTGCCGTCGAAGGGACAGACGGCGCGACGTTTACCATGACGCCGTCGGAAGTGTTTGGTGTGGCGTGAGGAGGAGGAGGAGGAGGACGACGACGAGGAGACGGATGCGGGAAGGGTCGTGATAAGAGGTGGGAAAGTCGAGGCGATGGACGTGATGCACCTAGTCTTGGCAAGAGTTGTCGGTTCATGCATATCGAATTGAACAGTGTGGCTTGCACGACGAAAGGAATGCATGCGCATATTCTTTCGTCGTGTTGGCACTCCGTACCTATCCGCTTGATAGTGCTATTTTCTCGGGAGTCTCCGTTAGGAGGCAGGTCTAATATCCATATATTCACTCCAGTTCAGCTCAATTCTCGCAAAGTGTCTGGACGACAAGCTCTGCACAGCCACAGTACCGCTCGCCTGGCGCGTTCGGGGGCAAGCGCGTGGTGCCCGTCGCCTTTGACAGCGTGACTGTGAAGGTGAGTACAGAACAAGGACGTTCAGAGAGAGCAGAGTGCCACAAACCCGTAGACTGGGACTTGCAGCTCACGATATCCGAAAAGATGGTCGAGCTCACAACACTCGGCACTGTATCTACTGCACTCCGTATCCATCCTTTTGTCCTTGTCCCGCCACTTTCCTCCTCTCTCCCCGTCTTGTCCTCTTCTAGATTGGCCTGGACTCGTCGTCTTGGACGAGTCGACACGGGGCGTTGCTCCAAACTGTTTAGTATCCTTCACTTACCTCTGTCGTTTAATCTGTACCGTTTATCTCATTTCAGGCTTGACAGTTTGCCAATGACGCTCTTCTCCAACGCGGCTGTTGTGACGTACAGAGTACAGATCCGGGAGACATCCGGCTTGATAATTATCATCACTGCAGTTCTACTACCGTTCTTCTTCACTCGTTCTGGGGCACACCGGTTTCGGTATTTGTTTTTGTGTTTAATAATCTGTATATACACAGCGTGTGTCATATGTACAATGAAGAAAAGTTGATAACAGTAAAAATTGGTACAAGAAGGGAAAAATATAAACATGATAAAAGTATAAACGACAGTAAGAAGGATATGCAAAGTAGGCGGACGTGACATGGCATATGTACAGAGAGAGAATAAAAAATCACGACGACAGCGCCATCGATTGCAACATCGACTCGGCATCAACGGCTCCACCGTCAAGGTTTAGTTGTCGGGCATGCCCGCGCCAGGTTGGCGTATTGGCTGTTGGGGTAGCTCAGCAGGTTCTGCGTGCTGTCCAGACCGCCTAGAGACGAGTAGCTGGTGCCAATTAGGCTGTCGTCGCCCGTCTTGTCGGCCGAGGCCTCCCAGAACATGCTGCCGCCCAGGCCCTTGTCCTTGACGTACTGCACTTTCTGCTGGACCATGGCAGGCGTGTCGTACGAGACCATCTCCTGCGAGGAGTTGTCGTAGGAGTACGTGGCGCCGGCCGTAGCGTCCGTCTGCACAGTGGCGCCCGAACGCGGAAGGGCCTTGTAGTCGTAGATGCCGGCCTCCCAGGTGCCCTGGCCCACGCCGCTATATGGCTTGCCGGGCCGGCGGTGCTCTCAAACGCGCGGCCATAGATGGGCATGCCCAGCACGATCTGGGACGCGGGCACACCGGCGCCAACGTAGTCAGTGATGGCAGCGTCGTCGAGAAGGGGGTCGAGTCAGGGTTCTGCGGGTTGGGGTACAGGTTGGCCTGGTGGCCGGACGTGGACGAGAACGAGCCGGCGTAGTCGTAGCCCATAAAGTTGAAAAAGTCAATCACGCCGGCCATGTCCTTGAGGTTCTGGACATTGTAATTGGTGGGGCCGGCGGGCGAGGCGACTGTCAACAAGAAGTGGTAGCCGGGGCGTACTCGGCGGCGTAGGCGTCGAGAGCGTCGCGGCAGGCCTGAAGAAGGAGAACAAAGTTGGCGGCATCGGTGGCCGTGGAAGGGTACTCCCAGTCAACGTCGATGCCGTCAAAGCCCCAATCCTTGACGAGGGTCACGGCCGTGCTGGCAAACGTGGCGCGCGTGGAGGCGGAGCCGGCGGCGGTGGCGAAATTGCCGTTCTGCGAGTACGTCCAGCCGCCGATGCTCAGGAGAACCTTCATGTTGCGGTTGGCCTTTTTCTGGAGATACAGCTGCTTGACCTGCCCGTAGACGTTGTTGCCGACGTCGTTCCACGAGTCGGTGGGGTAGTGCTGCTGCAGGTCGGCGTACTGGTCGGACGAGACGACCTCGCCGGTGGACTGCAGGTTGGCAAAGGCGTAGAGCACATAGCTGATTTTGTCGGCCGGCAGCTGCTGGGCCGTGTAGTTGCGGCCGTAGACACCCCAGTTGACAAAGTAGACGGCGTTTTGGTAGCCAGAGGTACGCTCAGCCAGGGCGGCAGTGGATGGCGCTTCGACGGGGTAAGACCAGGCGACCTGGGCGGCCGCCAGCAGGCCCGTGAGAGCAGTCTTGGTATGCATGATGGTAGGAATAAGAAGATGAAAGATACGACGTGTCGAGAGTGTATGTAAAGAGTGTATGTAAAGAGTGTATGTAAAGAGTGTTGTAAAGAGTGTTGTGAAGAGTGTATGTAAAGAGTGTATGCAAACAGTGCTGATAAGGAGTGTGTTGTAATGAATGGATGAAAGTGTCGAGTCAACTTTCAAGACCTACCTATGTGCCGGCAATGTCGATGTTGTCGATGGCGTTGTTGGCGATGAGTCGAGGGGAGTTCAAACCAACATTATCAGGACAACCCTCGTGGACTATATATATTTGAGAGGCAGGTGTGGCGGCCGCTGTTGTATCTTTGCCATCTCCTTGCTTCCTGCTGGTCTGTCGTTGGTCGTTGGTCGTGTCCCTGTTCGTCGTCACATTCAGCATCCCATCGTAGGGCCCGTCACGTCCAGTCTCCCAGCCCACCCTCCCCGTGTCTTTGGACCGATCCGGCTAGAGCCGTTCGAACAAGATTCGACATTAAACGCTGGCCAGGTTGTGGTCAAGTCGGCTTCGAGGAGGGTCGATGGTGACTTGGTAACGTTGCCACTTTTGGCGCCCTGAATCAAAGGGGCAAAGGACCAGGACAGTGGAAGGGCAAGGGAGAGAGGAGAGACGACCAGGGCGTGTGCAGATGCAGGCCCTGCCGGAGATGGAGATGGCGTATGACTGAAGACCAGGATGGGGAGAGACTAGGTCCATGTCCCTTTCCTCTCTTCATTCTTCGTTCTTCATTCTTCTTTCCCCTGGCCAGTATTTGGCGTCGTGGGTCGCGGCAGCGATCGTCCGTGCAAAGGACCAGCTGCAGCGCCGTCTCTACTTTGTTTCCCCGGCGCAGGGGCCGCCGTTAACGGATGGATGGTGGGTCGATGGAATGGTGGATGGACGGGAGAATGGGTGGGCCGAAAGACGGCGGAAGGAAGCAGATACACGCGGAAGACAGGAGTTGACGAGATGCTACCTGACAGACGGGATGAGGTCGACAAGATAAGAGTCTCGTGGCAACAAAGGACATGCACCGAGTACGTCAAGAGGGACGACGATGGCATGAGGTAGGTTGTGAGACATGCCGTCGACCATGCATAAAGACACGCATTGTCCAGGACTCGAGCGCACATCCTTCTACAATCTGCACGCTGGAACACACTGGACACATGGCCGATGATCTTGCTAGGCTGTAGCGATCTAGCGATCTGTAGCGGCTGGCCGGCAAGGTCTCGTTTACACGTTCCAGCGTGACCGGCGAGGGTGACTGGTGCGGCTAGAAGGGAGGAAGAGAAAGGAGCGAAATGGAGACTTTGGAGATGGAAAAAGGGACAAGGTGCGACAAGATGAACGCGG
This sequence comes from Sporothrix phasma, assembly GCA_016097075.2. NCBI lineage: Eukaryota > Fungi > Ascomycota > Sordariomycetes > Ophiostomatales > Ophiostomataceae > Sporothrix > Sporothrix phasma. The sequence continues at coordinate 94,635 of JADMNG010000048.1, read as the reverse complement.
AGAGGGAGAAAAAGTCCCGACCGAGGAGTCGAGCTAATCTGCTCCGTTTTTGGTCAACATGTCGACTATTCGACTTCTTGTCGTTTGATTAACCATCTAACAATGAATCGATTGTTCCAATCACGGCGCGAAGCTGACTCGTTTGTTTTCCGTCATTCGAATGAGAGTAGCTGAGTTCTGTTGAAACGGCCGCTGCGGACAAACAAGACCCAGCAGGGATGGGCCCCCATCGCCAGTCGTGTTGACGAGAAGGAGTTCCGGACAGGACGGACACCGAGAAGAGCCGCAGAGGCCCGGAAGCCCGGAATACTGGTAAACGTCTCATGGAATGCTGGCCATGTCTAGGGTGTGGAGAGGGTTCGTCCGCAGAAGAGCGACCGACTGCACATGGCAATTGTGGTCAACAACCCATGAACCTCTGATCACAGGCGCTGTCTGGACGCTCTGATTGGCGGCGCATCATCCCTTGGTTGTGACTCGTCAGTCTTCCAGGGTAACCCTGGCAAGAAGTATTCGAGAAAAGTGGTTCGAGAAGAATACCCCAGAGCATCCGTGATGAACATGATCAACAGCAACAGAAGAACTGCGGCCCCAACTCTTTCTTTTGTCAGAGTCGACTTGACCTGTGGCCCTCGGGGCCATGTAAAACGGCAGATGCAAGGCTGTTGTACAACGACTGCTTCTTTCTCCTTTCTTTCTCGTTTCTTTCTTCTTTTCGTCGCCCAGCCTGCCCTTGGAATCTCCTTGCGCTAATGTCAGGGCCGTCTCCAGCACTCCAGCGAGTCAAGACAACCTTCAAGGCCTCCCGCAGCCCCTTCCAGGGCGGCGCCATGTACAAAGTATTAACCATGACCGACGATCGCGGTACGTTTCGCTCTGGTCCTGATCGAGTTGCCTAATAGGGAGCAACAACCCATTCCTTCTCTCCCCTTTCCCCCATCTCGTCGGCGAACCCCTTTTATTGTCGTCGTCTCGACGGCACACTCCACTGTCCTGCTGTCCTACGTCGAGCCTGGTCTGCCTTTGCAAAGAGGGCTGGTGCGACAGGAGTCCCTGGCAAGTCGTCGAGGACGTGCAGGTGTCTGGTCTGTGCAACCTACGTGATGCTTAACACTGCTACCTGCTACCTGTCACCTGCAATCGCCGTCTTCGGTGGTCTCTCCGGTTTGTGGTACCTGTCGGTTCATGTCTTGTCAACGTCAACGAGGCGCATGTTGAAGCCCACCCGGACAGGCCCCGACTCGTACTTCGTAGATGGTGAAGGTCGATGGTGGCACATGTCCTTCTCCCCTTATCCCATGTGCCTTGTGCCATGTGCTGTCGTCGCACGACTGATGCGCGCGTCGTCCTAGAGTCTCCCAATCAGGCAACTTTATAGGGATCGTCCTAATCATTTCCATGTCCGTTTGGCCTGCGTCGCCTTATCTTCTTTGCCGTCGACACACTCCTACAGGGACCACACACATCCTCTTCAGCCACACGTCTCCTGCAACGAAACATTGCAGAGTCGTGCGTCGAGATGTCACCTTTGGCGGTTAAAGGGCGAGGTGACAAGGAGAAGCGACAGGTGACGAGAAGGAACAGAAAGTGACCTTGAGGAACCTGCCCATCCTTTGGCCCCCCTCCCTTCTTCCACCACGTTATGCTTGGCTTGGCGTAGCCCCTTGACATCGCCCGTCGTCGCATCAAGTCCCACTGGCAGGCCGATCATCTCCATCGATGGCGCTCGTCCCGCAGTCCCGCGAGGTCCGTCGAGTCCATTGGCATCGGACCTTTTTCAACATTGTCTCCCTCGTCGTCCTCTTTGTCGTCTTTATTGTCGTCTTCATCGTCTTCTGTGTCGAATGCCGTCTCTTCACACTGTCAATCGCCACACCCTCACGCGCTTCCACATGCCTTCCCCTGAGCTTAAACGACCGGCTTCACTCGTGCCGCCGTCATCCACCCATCGTGGTGATAGCGCCTGGCCAGTCCCAGGACTCTGGTCATGCTTGGTCCTTCTTCTGGTTCCTCGGCCTTTCTTCTACTTCGTACATCGGACCCTGGCTGCACACCCTTACCCCTATTTTGTCTCCTTTCCCCCTGTCTCCCCCGTCTTCCCGCTGCTCCGCGTTCATCTGATGTCCGTGTTCTGTGTTTCGTGTACTCGTACATGTTGTGTACTTCGTAGACCCATGCACCCCGTCTCGTAACGTTACTGGTCCTGCACATCACGAGCCGGAGTTCCTCCGATGCCAGTCTGGTCGCCTCAAGCCGGGCATTCTCATCCGGCTCGGTAGGATCCGACTCACAAATACGCAACGGCGCCATCAAGGTAGAATGTTTTCTGTGTACGAAGTAGTATGTAGCATTACTCGTTTTCTTTCTTCTATTGTCCTCTCTCGCTGCGCTCGTTCGCCAAGTCCTCTGTTCTTTTGTCCTCTCTCGCCGAGCTCGTTCGCTAAATCCTCTTTTCTTTTGTCCTCTCTCGCTAGCTCGTTCGCTAAATCCTCTTTTCTTTCGTCCTCACACGCTGGGCCATTCGTTTTCCACAAGACTGCTTGATTGCCCGCGACGTGGCTCACTCGCCATTACTCGGCTCACAACGCCGCTCACTTGTCTGTCCACTTGACCGTCGACCGCGTCTCGTGCGACTGCCGTGCCAGCTCAATCAGCCGGATGCCGTCGCGCGACGTCTGCGGGTCGTTGGCCAGCTTGGCCGTGCCGCGAATGGCCTCGGCCAGGTTCTCATAGTAGCCGCGGTAGTAGCCGGGCAGCGAGGGGAAGGCGCCGATATAGTAGCCAGTCTCCTCGTCCTTGGCCTGGGACGCATCAAGCTGCGCCTTGGTCGTCAGCTGGCCCCAGATGCGCTTGTCCTCGGTGCCATAGTCGGGATCGTCGGCCGGCTCGCCGGGGTTGGCAAAGGCGCGGTCTTCCTGGGGGCAGGTGCCAAACTTGATAAACGTGCCGTCGGTGCCCTTGACCAGGAAGCGCAGCTGGTCCTTGAGGATCGAGACGACGTTGGTCTTGACGGTGACGACGAGATTGGAGCTGTCGTACTCGAGCACAATCTGGAACGAATCGTGGACCTCGCTGTCGGCCCGCGGAGCGAGCGGAAGAAGGCGGTGACGGCCGCCGGCTTGCCAAACAGCGTCAGGGCCTGGTCAATGGTGTGCGTGCCCAGCTCAAACACGGTGCCCTGGCCGGGCGTGTAGTCCTTGTCCGTATAGTGGTCGACCACATTCGTCTTGTACGCCGGAGGAGGGTCGAAGTGGATCTCGGCCTCCGTGAGCTCGCCAAACGCCTTGGCGTTGACCAGGTGCTGCACTGTCCGGAAGTCGCTGTCCAGCCGTCTGTTCTGGAAGACGGAGAGGATCTTGCCCTTGGACTTGGCCAGCGCGATCAGCTTGTCCGCCTCCTCCGTCGTGTTGGTAAACGGCTTCTCGACGACGACGTGCTTGCCGGCCTCGAGAGCGCGCGTGACAAACTCGACATGGTTGAGGGCGGCGACGACCACGAGCTCAATCTCCTTGTCACCAAAAAAGGCGTCGGCCGTCTGGTAGTGCTTGGCCTGCGGGAACTTTTGGGTGCAGTGGCCGTAGCGCTGCGACGCGGCGGCCGAGGCAGGGGCTCTCTGCAAGAAGGCGTAGACCGCGAGGGCCTTGTTCGGCAGGATGAACGGCAGGTGGAAGCAGTTGGCCGAGAGGCCGAAGCCGATGACGCCGACCTTGATGGGAGCCATTGTGGCCATTGTGAGGGGAAAAGAGGATGGAGGGAGGGCTGCGTTGAAGAAGCTGAGTGAGAGGGAGGATGAGATGCGATGTGATGTCCAGTTCAGTAAATACAGTGCTGAAGGGGGTGGATACGCTGTAGTCTGGGGTAGGCTGAGCTGATCTTCTTGTCGATGGCGCGTCGTCGTTACTTCGTCTCACTTTTCAACCGGCGCTGATGTTGATGATGAAGGGCTTATGAGCTTTGCTAAAGACCATGGCGTTGGGAGATCGATTTTCTCGTTGAAATACTTTGTAGGCCCGTTGTCTCGTGGCCGTTGTCCTCTAGTCTCGGCCTGCCGCGATTCCCACCATCCACTAATTCCGACCGAGAAGCACTGAAAACACGCCTGAAAACACGCCATCGCCTTTGTCGCCGCCAAAGAGGGGTGCTTGGCCAACGCCGACTCCGCCAACTCCCGCCAACTCCCCGCCGACTCCCGCCAACTCCAGGCCCACTATACCTAAAACTGGCACTTCCGCTCAACTATGTGCACTATGCGGCAGCTGATCATCAACAGCGGCATTTTTCCGCTTCGCGTAAATCAAGACCGGGCGTGTCGAGTTCAATAAAACCGAAACTACGCGACATCCGGTATTGGGCACGGACGTCTGACATCTGACATTGACGTCCATAACGCACTTCTCACAGTACTGACACAATAGTTTTATCGGGACTGCCTAGATCGACTTGATTTGAAATCAGACTACAAAGTATGTACTTCGTACATCGACCTCTTTCCAGCTTCCCCAATCAGTCTTGTCCGCTTTGCGATGTCTGCCTCCAACCTGCCGGCTACGCCCCCTCGTACCTAGCATCACTTGGAAGGCTCAATGGCCCGCGGTAGTCAAGACCTCCGTCGGTCGACGGCCGCCTTGATCTGCTGCAGCCGCGGCAGGCTGTCGCGATAGTAGACCTGCTGGGCACAGCTGCGGTTTGTGGTGGGGTCGGCGTAGTTGATACGAAGTACATGCCCCACTGGTGGTCGGCCAGGTTCTTGGTGAAGGCACCGGCCCAGCCGTTGAGGAAGCAGAGGCCGTTGGACGGGTACGACCCGAAGCCGAAGCCGACGCGGTCGTAAAGCTCGTAGAGCTCGTAGAGCTCGTAGAGAAAAAGCTTGTCGCGGTGGGCAAAGGACATGCGTAACGCAAAACAGACGGGATGGAGACATTCTTGCCGCCCATCATGTCAATGGTCATGTACCACTGGCGGCTGTTTGACTTGGCCTGGGACATCCAGTAGCCGCAGACGGACTGGAGCGCGGCGGAGGGCAGCGCCGAGGTGGCCATGCCCTTGGAAAAGAAAGTCTCCTGCTGGCTGTACGGACGCGCGGCGTCAACCTTGTCGCCATTGGTATAGGTCACGAAGCCGCCGTGCCAGTCTGTCTGCTGCCTTTGCGACAGGCCCGTACCCGGCTTGGACATGAGCGGCTGGATGGCCGACTGCAGCGCTGACTGATCAACAAGGTACAGGCCCTGGATCCGCGCCTGGTAGCCGCCTTAAAAAATGCAAAAGTTCATCGCCTGGGCATGTTGCCGGCCTGCAACCAGCCCTGTAGGGCTGCCCAGCCACTGGCACACGAGCTCGCGTTGTTTCACGGCAGGCTGGCCTGGAAGACAGCTGTCCGGGAGGTAACGGAAATGCGTCAAACTAGAGGTGTGGACGATGCCGAACGAGGAGCCTGCGCCTCTCAGAGCCCAGAATAGGTCCTAGTTTGCCGTGGCCGAGCAGTTGACCACGCTGGAAACGGCCAGCACCACGGTGGCGCCCAACATCTAGTCCAGCGCCAGCCCATGCGTGTGCGAGCTGAAGCCGAAGCCGCCGCGCAGCGAGTGGCCGGCAAGGCCGACACCGGGGCACGTGCCGTCGCTGATGGCCCGGCAGGCCTTGTTGAGCTCCAAGAAGACGTGGCCCAGGCGGGCGCCACTCCGAGTGGAGGCAATGTTGGTCGACGTGTCCAGTGTCACTTGATTCAGGCGGTCTAGCTCGATGGCCAAATGGCCATTCTCGCCGCCCAGGCCAAACGACGCGCAGCTGTGGCCGCCACCCTTGGATTGACCTAGATCTTGCTGGCCACGGCGCACTTGACGGCCGCCTGGATGTCGGCCACCGTTTTGGGGACCACGATGGCGGCGGTGTGTGTAGGGGAGGCAGGTGTTGAAGGGGGCGACATCCGCGTCTCAGTCGCTGCCACCCTTGACATCGACGGGGACAGAGGCAGCAGCGAGACAGCCGTCGATGGCCGCGCCGGCTGCTGAAGAGGCCAGGGCCAGGGCCAGGGCCCGGGCTGACGATGTTCTCATCTTCCTTCGCCCCGGGTCGGAAAATGGATTCTCTCTCGGAAGAGAGCGATCAAAGACGATTGAGCGAAGCGAGGACAGGAAAGGACCTAGCGAGAACAGAGAGAGGCGTGAACAGCTGGACAAGAAGAGTCTAGACGGTCGTCCGCCGGACGAGTGGCTCTTTCACGCTTCTCGTGGGAGAGGGCAGTATCGGAGTTAAAGGGCAAGCAGCTCATAGAGAAAGTACTGTATGGGTTGATGTTACGTATCTTTACGTCTTTTCTCCCTCTTCCTCTCTTCTGCTCATCCTTCATCCATTACAGCCGTCTAGGCTCCGGGGCTGGCAGGAGGGAAAGGCAATCCTCGTCTGTATTCTGCAATGATGAGGGGAGGGAGGAAAGGGCTGCACTGGCTATCGCGAGACGGGGGGCGGAAAAGCGAGAGAAGAAGAGATGTGGGCACGGAATGGACACACGATGCAGGATGTTGGGTCACCGTCCAACAGGGCTGCCATCGCAATGGGGAGACGGAAGGACCGGGCCCAGTGCAGAGAAGTGTTGTCGTCTTTGTCGGCTCCGTTAGACATGCTCTTGTCTTCTCCCATGCTCCTGTCTTCTCCCACCAAGGCACCCTCCCAAGCGTTTCATGCTGTGACTGTAACTTGCCGGACGATCGGCGCTCTCTCTAGCAGCGCATGAGGATGGGCAGGCAGTGGGAGCGGGCAGCCGATGACAGGGCGTTCAGGCGTGGCCGGGATGTCAGGATAGACGGCACTGACGGCGGCGGCACAGACTGCGGGACTGGTTGTGAGGAGCGACATGGTGGTGACGGCCAGTGCGACATACAGGCACGGCCGGTGACGCCAGCAAAGAGGGGAGACAAGATAGCAGGAGACGAGGGGGCAAAGTGGCCCTTATATCAATGCTAGAGTCGCCAGCGTGCTTGAGAAGCGTCTCGATACCATGGATGTCGTGACGAAGAAGACTGGGACAAGATAAAGACGTAACAAAACAAAGATGGGGATGGGAAGTGGCCGCTGACGTGCGCTGTAACCAGCGAGTTTAGGGGTGAAATGCCCCATCTGGCCCCTGAATTACTCCGTACCAAGGTCGTAATTGCACCGCCTTTAGTGAGAACACCCGGCAAACAGTACAAACGATTAGCGAGCCAATCAAATATCATGCTTACGACCTAGAATTGCCGTATTGGGAAGAATGCCGTGCTTACACGAAAGGCTGGGCGAGCAGTCATCTCGAGAAAGAAAACAAAGAGCACTGTCAGTACTGTGGTTGGCTAAACGATCACTGCAAAATGCAACGCGTGTAGTCCGGTCAGTGAAAGCTACTGCGAGAAGTAAAGGTTGCGATGAAGGGTTCAGATGTAAGATCCAGATGTCATAGACGTACGGGGAGTCTGAAAGAATGCAGAATATCTTCTGTTCATCTTCTTCTACGGCTTGCACCAGCTGTCTGAGCACACCAGTTACATGAGTATTCTCGCTCTCGCAGAACCTCCCCGTCCACTGGCACCCTTATTCGGGCTTGGGGCTTGGGCGCGAGCCCGCTCTTCAGAGAGAAGACAAGTACCACCCACAAGGCTGGACAGGGGGCTGAGAAGCCCATTGCCAACCACTCTGCCTCCCAAATCCTCGCCGACAGTGTCGACGGTAACATGAAGCCTTTCGTTTTGGCTGGACACTGGCCCATGCTTTTCGCCCGCCTGCCAGCCAGATTACAAGAAACAAGGCCGTCTCGCAAACCAGCTCACCCGTGGCAGCACACACACAGCACATCCCTCAGCTCCTCTTCCCTAAACCCCGTCCTTCCTCGTCTTCTGTTGGCCCCGCGCCACCTGTCATTCTTTCTTGTCTGCGTCGTTTTGCCCACCATCCGCCCCTTGCGCCAGACGGTGGTCGGAGGCTGCGCATTGCGACGCGCGTTGCAGCCGCCTTCAAAGTCCGTCGCCGGCTCTGATGCCCCGTCCCAATAGGGGTGGACGTCGCTGCGGTCAGTGTTCATGCATTAAGGGCGGAGTATCATGATTCGGCCCAACGGCCATACACCTCCTGCATGAACTGGCGGCTGATTTTGTTGAGGGTCCAGAGGGCGGAGTCGGGCATCAAGCTGATTGCCGGATGGTTCTCGAAGAGAGCGGTGCGGGGCTTTCTGGCTGGATTGTTAGAGTGGTCGTCTGACAGCTGACGATGATGGTGGTCACTGCCATGAAGAAGTGTTTGCAACTAGGAGGCTGCGCCACGTAGCGGAAGATCATGAACTTCAGCTCAAGGGAAAGCCTGTCAAAGAAGGCATGGCTGTTGGTTGCAGTGGTAGTGAATGCGGCTGTTGCGCCTGGTACTGTCATAAATGACATTGTAGATCTCAGCGGCCTCGGCGGCTAAAGTTTCGTGGCGAAACTGAAACTGAATCAGCCACGAGGCGAAGCGCCTATGGTGGTTGACGGCTTGGATGAGAGCCTCCTCGTCGGTGGTAAAGGCGGCGAGGTAGTAGTTGGGACGGAGAAGAGAGTTAATGAGGTTCTTCGTCTCTCCGTTGGCGCAATGGATCTTCTTCACGACGGCGAGGTTGTTTGCGTGCTGGTTGCCGGCGGTGGTGGGACCGTCAAATTGCTCAGTTCCCGGACCAGGCACGAGGATACGGTGCTCTGCCATGTTGGCGACGGCGGCCTGCGACATGGTGGCATCCGTGGGAGAAGTTTGTCTGCGAGATGAAGCAGAGAAGAGTTGGAAGAAGGGGAAGTTTGCAGGAGGGTGAAAAGGGCAGGGCATGCTGATGAAATAGTCAAGAGGTGGAGCGTATCGCGGAAGAGTGACGCGGCAAAAGGATCCCATGGAGGAGTGGCGAGGCAAAGAGATGACAGAGTGATGAAAATGTGACTTGCAAAGTGTAAAGAAAAAGCTCAGGCTGGTAAGGGAAAACATAGAGCAGCGATGCCACGACAATGTGGCGTCTTGTCTGACTTGTAGCTGCTGTTGGTGTCAATACTGGATGCTGCGAGGGTTGACACAGCAGTTGAGACAGCCGGACGCAAAAGATGATGTGAGACATCCATAGTCGTCATCATAAGTCCAAGTCGTCGGTGAGAATAGGTGAGGGTATGAAAGGCTGGAAATGGCAGAACACCAGAGATGGTGATGACAATGGGCAAGCGATCGCCACGGAGGCAGGAGATGTTGAAGGCACTTCTTGACCGATCTGCTGGACGGGTGCAGCGAGCAGGACTTTCAAAGAAGAAGACAAGAGAGAGGAAGACAGTCAAGAAGAATGATGGAAGCTGCTGCTGAAGTGGTTTGAAGAAAGTGAAGAAGGGAGAGGGTGAGGAGGGAGGCCACAAGACATATACGAAGGGCAGCAGGGCAGCAGGGCAGGACGGTAGCCTTCAGTGGCACAAAACAAGCAGAAGGCAGTGAATAAAGGACGCGAGGATGAGATCAAAAGAAGCTGGAAAGCAACAAAAGCTGAAAGAGCGCGAGAAAGCCCAAACGACCAAGCGCGAAAGGGTCAACAGCCAAGTTGTTGACATGGAGACAGCAAAGAGGGCAAGCCCAGTCTGAGGCAAAACTATTTACTCGTCTCTGAGATTCTCTCAGATCTCAGTCATGTCCTCGAAGCAGGCATGTGGATGCCAAGGCGGCCAGTGACAATGATGTTCACGATGAACAGGCATTCCACGTCACCATTTGCACTCATTGAACAATAGGCTTGACCTTATATTCTGCCTCATTGTTCGTGATATTTCCGATTGTATACAAAGCTACTGACGTAATCAGCCTTCTGGCTGGCATTGTGCTACGTTGAAGCCGTGAGTGCCGAATCTCTGAGGCTCTGTCCTTCAGTCCCTCTCCTGTGTGGTGTCTACTATCCGCACATCGCGGATGTGTCATCCATCTATTGACGACTACATCCCTTAACGCAAAGCAACCGATCAATCACTGTGGAAAGAATAAAGACACTCGTTGAGAGGGTGATCACCCACTCTGAGGTGCCTCCTATTCACCATGGGCGTTGTGGCCGGTGTCTGGAGGCTCAGCATCTGTAGACTCGATGGCTACACCACCCGTCGCCATGGCTGATGTAGGCCGAAGATTTGTGTAGATAAATGTACAGCTTATGAACCAATCTCGGTCAGACTCATTACTGGTGTATGCCATTGCGGCATGATCTGTGCAAAGATATGGTCAGCAAGGAGGAAGAAACGAAGAAAGAAGAGGAAGGAGGAAGGACGTACATTATTTGCCGATACGTTGGCTGCAGTCATAGTCCACTCAGGTAATGTGGGAGAGAAGAAAAGGGCAGCCGATGAAGAGAAGAAGAGGACGGCTGTCGAGATTGTGAAGAGAAGAGAAGACAAGAGAGAGAAAGTGACAGCGAAAAAGGGCGAGAATGGGCAGAAACTAACAAGTGTTGGGTAGCAGTGTGAGTCGGCACAAAAGCCCGAGGTCTTGCGCGTGGCAGCGGGCGCCTTCTTACCATCCGAGGAAGCTTGTCTTGCATGAAGGGGGGGATGCTTACGCTGTCGAGACTCGTATTGTCTCGCCGGCGAAGTTGTGTATTGGCCGACGGAGATAGCTTATTACGAGTTCAGGAAGACTTTGTAGGAAACGCTGGCGGGAGTATGTCGTAATTCACAGTCTTGCCTCTTTATCTATCGCCGTCCCGAGCTCAGCCTTGCCCTCGACTTGCTCACTTCTACGGCCGAGCTGCTGGATGCAAACTACTTTGTAGTAGGGCATTTCGCGGGGTGATGCTATCTGGAGGATCCCATGTAATCGGCAATACGCTATCTTGGTTGCGACCATGTCCAGATTTGGATGCTGTGGCGTTGGGATCGGACGAAACGGGGATACGGAATGTAAGTCGAAGAAGTCGAAGAAGTCGAAGAAGTCGAAGAAGTCGAAGCCTCGTCGAGTCAGGGACAGACAAGGCACGACGCTCTTCGTCATTCGATGCGCATATTGCCGGCTCATGAGGCCGTTCACTGGCTGGTTTAGTCCGGAGGATGCTCGTCCTTTGAAATCAGCATCCTATCTCACCTCCTCCTCACCCTTCATGGTCGACCCTATCTTGCGAAGCGTTGAGTACTCGGATGCGCGACGTGTCCTTCGAGCGCGTGTCCGTGAAGACCAACGCGCCGTCTGTAGTGGATAGCAGCGGCTCGTCCGTTTTCGCTTCCTTCACATACTATCAAGGGTCAAGTGGCCTAGTACGAGTGGTACGAGCTCGGTTGTGCTATCTCTACGGAGTACTCAACAGGGCGATGCGATGGTTCTCCACTTTGATCACCGTGTGTCGACAAGGTGTATGGGTCCATCCACAGGAATTTCGTCTACTTCGTACGAGTATTGCACTGTTGTCCATTGGCTGACACCCTTCCCATGCTTCCCCTCGCTCGTCTGCCATTGTGATACACTGCTGCACGAGGCGCCACAGGACGGTCTTTGGAGGCCAGCAAGGCGGTCAACGAAAGGACGAGACGGCGCCGTCGGGACACTGCCAAAGGACACCAAGGCGTACGGAGTGCTTGCACGCCTTGTATCCGAACAGCGAGCAGGACCGTTGTCAAGGTACGAAGTACATAAAGAACATGATCGGTCCTCCAGTGGTCCAAATCCTGTACATGGGGATGCTCAGCGGTCTCTGCCGGCATCCGTTCGACTACTGCCATTTGCAACGCCTCTGATCCCTGTTGACGCCCTGCCTCGCCATGTCTGTCGTCTTGAACGGCATTCCGCCCATGGTGGCTGCGACCGACACCGATGGCATCTCCAAGGCGCCGGGTCAGACGACGGGCGACTCCGAGAAGAAAATGGGCGAAAAGACTGCCGCCAACGACGACGCCATCGAGACGGCCTCGATGCACGACTCGGTGCTCGACGACGCCGCCAAGCCCTACATACCCGCCGACGACGAGGTGGTGATTGATCCGCGGCTCATCGACTACCCCATCCCGCTGGTGGCCAAGACGGTTGATCTACACAATGACTTTGACGAGCCCATCCTGACCTTCCGCTTCTGGGTGCTGACGACGTTCTGGGTGCTGGTCGGCTGCGCCATCTCGACGCTCTACTACTTCAAGCCGTACTACCAGGACCTGGGCAGCTTCACGGTGCAGCTGCTGTCGTGGGCATGGGCGATGCATGGCGCGGTACCTGCCGACGCGCAAGTTCCGGGTGCTCGGCTGGTCCTTTAGCATGAACCCGGGGCCGTGGAACGCCAAGGAGCACGCCCTGATTGTGGTCGCCTACTGGGGGAGTGTAGGTCCCTGCCTGGCTGCCTAGCCTTCTCGACGGAACCAGCACTAACGGCACAGTGCTACACAGCGTACGGCCTAGGCCCCCTCTCGGCGCTCGAGCTCTACTACGACCGCAAGATCAACCCCGGCTGGGGCATCTGTTTTCTTGCTGACGTCGCAGATGCTCGGCTACGGCTTCGTGGGCCTGTTCCGGGACATTCTGGTGCGGCCGCCCAAGAATCTTCTATCCGGGCGTGCTGCCGAATGTGCAGCTCTTCAACGCCATGCACAAGAAACCCGTCCGTGACGGGCAAGTCGATTCGGTTCTTTGCCATTGTCGGCGTAGCCACCTTTGGCTACCAGTGGCTGCCGAGCTTTGTGTTTCGTGGGTCTCCCTCGCTCGCGTGCAGGCACAGATTGTCCGTGTACTGACGTGGCAGCCATGCTCTCCTCCTCCGCTGCTCTGCTACATGGCCCATGGCAAGTGGAAAGGCTTCCTGGCCGGCTCGGGCTACTACGCTTCGGCCTGCTGGACCTGAGCATGGACTGGAACTACATCTCCTTCTTCTCGCCGCTGTACATTCCGCTGTGGAGCAAACGCCTCGCAGATTGGGGGGCCCTGCTGGCCTGCTGGCTCATCTACCCCGTCCTCTACTTCTGCAACGTCCTGGGCGCCCAGACGTACCCGCCCATGAGCTCCGACACGTTTGACACGACCGGCAGCTCGTACGACGTCTCCGCCGTCTTGACGCCGCAGTACACGCTCAACCAGACGGCCATGGACGCCTACTCGCAGCCGCGCTGGAGCACCTCGTACGCCATGAACTTCTTCTTTGGCTTCGCCTGCTCGACGGGTGCGCTTCTGTACTCGATTCTGTTCTATGGCAAGGACTCGCTGGATGCCGTCATCAACGCATGGAAGAACCGGCGGTCGGACTACGGCGACCCGTACCTCAAGCTGATGAGCCGCACGGAGCGGGTGCCGCACTGGTGGTATCTGGTCATCCTGGTGCTCTGCATGGGCATGTCCATTGGCTGCCTGTACGGTGCCGACCTTGGCTTGCCGGTACGTATGGCGATGCGGCGGTGCTCACGCAGTGGCCGGACCTTGGCTTGCTAACAAACACAGTGGTGGGGCTTCCTCGTCATCACGGCCATCTCGGTGGTCTGCACGTTCCCAACGGCATCCTGTACGGCGTCGCCGGCATGCAGGTCGGCATGTCCTACTTGGCCGAGATCCTGTCGGGCGCCATGTTCAGCGGCAACCCAGCGCCGTGCTCGCGTGCATCGTCTACTCCAGCCAGCTGCTGGTGCAGAACATCAACCTGACGTCCGACTACAAGTTTGGCTTTTACATGAAGATCCCCGAGAAGCACATGTTTGTCGCCCAGCTCTACGGCACGCTGCTGGGGCCCTTTGTCAACTACGGCATCATGCGCCTGGTCATTGACAAGATCGGCAAGGACGTCTTGACGGGCGTCGTCGCGTCCAACGCCTGGAACGCCCTGCAGACGCGCAACTACTACTCGCTGTCCGTCATCTGGGCATCATCGGCCCCAAAGTGCTCTTCGCCGACGGCTCGCCCTACAACTGGATCTACTACGCCTTCTTCATCGGCCCCGCCCTCGTCGGCCTGGTGTATGTGGTGCACTGCTTCAGGCCAGAGTGGCAGCTCGAGACCCGGTGCAACCCTGTCGTGATCAATGTACGGCGCCACCCTCTTTCCGTCTACAGACAACCAACCTCATGACGTCCGGCCTGGTCGCTCTGTTCTTCATGGGCTACATGCTGCGCTACCACCCGGCCTGGTTCCGCAAGTACAACTATCTGCTCGGCATCGGTCTGGACAGCGGCACGCAGATCTGCTCAACGGTCATCATGTTTGCCATCAATCTCACAAACACAAGCATGCCCAACTGGTGGGGCAACAACGTAGGTCTCTCTCTGCCATCTCTATGCATCGAGCTCAGAGCACATGCTGACCAACAGGCCTATGCCATTGACCGCTGCTTTCCGCCATCAAACCTGCCGCCCAATGCGCTGAACGACTAAGTCGAGCAGTACCTGCGCGACCTATGGCACTGGTCATTCGTGCTTGATAGGCCCTTTGATGTACTCTCGAGACGGGTCTGGACCGGACGGGCAATGCGGCAAAGAACCTAGCAGACCATGTTTCATGGAGAGGTAGAAACGTAATAAATATGGTGCAGGTCTGATGCTATGGCTTGCGTGTTGGCGGTGTCGAATCAACGAGAACGGACAGACTAGCTCGTAGGAACGTCGGGCGCACAAAATGGTCCTCTGGCACGTACTGACACCTTTCCAGAGCCAGTGACTGTCGGGCTGACCCGACCACCCATCATGAACAGACGGCCACGATGATGTTGCTTACCTTTGCGATTCACATGAATGCATTCAAGTTTATTTTACTCGAGACCAAGCGCCCCGTAACCAAAGATGTCGTGTGGGCAACTACGCCAGAAAAGTACTCTGAATCTACGGTTTCCATGACTGAAAGCCACGTCTTTTCCGCACATTTTGCCCATACTTTCTACTCCATTCAACAGCATACACCTGTAATACATGTACGAAGTAACACAACCTTGCATAGGATAGCGTGGTTGGGATGTGGCTCGATGTTGAGGATCGACGTCCAGGATCTGCAGGGCAAAACGCACGGTCGGTCGCCTCAGAAAGCCAAGGCCCAGAGAGACGGGCGGCATACGCTTGCGGGCCGGTGGCCAAGTATGGGGACGAGAGCGGCATGGGCACAACTGTCTCTCATTTGTCTCAGTGCCTTTTGTTTCGCCCGTCTTTGGCTCTTTTCTTCTTTTGTCTTCCTCTGTTTTCCGAGACGATTGGTACCGCTGTGCTTCGGCGTACGAGAAGTGGAAACAGCCCCCTTCCAGGACGCCGTGCCACAACTGGCGGATAACCGTCGTGCGTCGTGCGTAGAGCTGTCAAAAGTACGCAGGACGCAGTGCTCCTTTCCCTTGGTACACCTCACTTCCTCTCCATTGCCACTTCATTTCTCGCCGCCTCCACATGTGCACATACCCGCCTACGAGTACTCAGTATCGAAATCATGCTCCTCCCTGGACTCGGCCTCGCCCTGCGCCGTCGAACGCGCCGTCTCCAGCTGCGGCTGGCGCTGGCGCTGGCGCTCGTGGCGGGCGTCTGTTCTGGCTGAACGTGTTGCACGTCAGGCGCTCGCAACGCCAGAGCTACGGCCACCCGCGCTGAGCTGGCGCCGCCGCACAGCGCCGAGGTGCGGCAGCAACGCATATTCATCGCCAGCCTGCACTGGAATGCCGAGAGCCTGCTGCGGGGCGGGTGGACGCGGCATCTGATGGCCGCCGTGTCGATGCTGGGCGGCGCCGCGCGTCCCGCGTACGCCAATGTGTTTGTGAGCATCTACGAGAGCGGCAGCTGGGACGGGACCCCGGAGCTGCTGCTGCAGTTTGACCAGGAGCTGGCCCGCCACAACGGCCGCGGCGGGTGGTGCTGGACAATACGACGCACGCCGACGCCATGGCCGCGGCGTCGTCTGCGTCGGACGGATGGGGACGGACGTACGGGCAGACGGCACCGACGACGCATTCCGTACCTGGCCGCGCTCCGCAACGCCGTGCTCGCGCCCCTCACGAGCAACAGGCCCGGGCGTGCTCTACGACAAGATTCTGTTTGTGGAGGACGTGGCCTTTGACCCGGCGGACGTCTTGCGCTTGCTGTCCACACGCGAGGGCCACTATGCGGTGCCTGCGCGCTCGACTCGTCGGCCGCGTTCTTGCTGTACGACACCTTTGCCTTGCGCGACACGCAGGGGCACGAACCGCTGTCGATCCGGTGGCCCTATTTTCGCGCAGAGGCGTCGCGGACGGCCGCCTTGCTCGACGCCCCCGTGCCCGTCCGCAGCTGCTGGAACGGCATGGTGGCCATGGCCGCGGCGCCGTTCTACGAGGGCCTGCCGTTCCGTGGGCTGCCCGACAGCCTGGCGGCCGCGCACCTCGAAGCCTCCGAGTGCTGCCTGATCCACACGGACAATCCGCTGACCACCCAAGAGGGCCAGGGCGTGTGGATGAACGCGGGCGTGCGCGTGGGCTACAGCTGGCCCGTGTTCCACCGGATGCACGATCGAGGCGCGCATTGGAGGACGACGCTTGACGGCGTCTACGGTCTGTGGTCGAACCGGCTGCGGCGGTGGACGTCGACCACATGGTTCCAGGAGCGCATCGTGGATGCGAGGCTGCCACGTGGGAGGCACAAAGCCTGGACCATGCAGAGCCGGGCCGGCACTGCATCGTCGACGAGATGCAGGTCCTCGTGGAGAACGGATGGGCACATGTGTAGTATGTACAAGAATGCATTCGCTTCCCAATACGCTCTATGATCTCTCTATGCTATACAGTCTAGGCCCCGCGGCCACGGCGGCACCCGCCGGCCTGGCGGGATCCTGCAGACGCGCCAGCTCCAGCAGCAGGCGGTACACGTACACGGCCCGGTCGCCGGCCGCATCGCCTGCTGGAACCACCGCTGGCCGTTTCGGCGACCGTGCGGGCGGCCGCTTCGCCCCGGCGGGAGGTCAGGTAGGACACCAGCTCGGGCAGCTCGCCGAGGTCCTGGCTCAGGGGAATGTAATGCACCCAGCGGCCAGCCGCTCGTCGTGCCATTCGTGGAGCAGCGTCTGTTTGAGGGGGGCCGACCCGACGCCAGCACTTGTAGTACCGCCGCTGATGCCGTTGCCGTCGACGCCCATGACCAGGCGCGACCCCAGGGCGTCGTCGCGGCCCGCCCACGGCCGCAGTCGGAAGAAGCTGCGCATGGTGCGACAGGCGCGGCGGTCGCACTGGTCGATGCGGGTGAAGGCGACGTCAAAGAGGCGGCTGTTGCGCCAGGAGGACCAGACGCGGCGGACGGGTCCGGTGTTGTCTGTCAGGTACGCGTGCTGCTTGGCCTCCAAGTTCTGGGCGGCGGCAACGGCCCGGTGGCGGTGGAAGCCGCGCCACCTGGGGCGGACGCGTCCTCGGCATAGCCACCCGTGGTCGAGCCGGCCCAGTACAGGCTGTTCCTCTTCTTGTCCCAGGGCAAGTCCTTGGCCGGGTCGTACACGAAGCCAGGCTCGCTGTAGGCCGGACTCGGTACAGAATATCGCCCATGGTGGACAGCTTGCCACAGGACAGGATCGGCACCATGCCCGCGATGGGGGCCATCGACACCGGACTGGACAGCATGCCGTGCATGTCCTGTACTCGGGTGGCGGCACAGGTCGTTGGCGCTGTGCATGTCCGTGACCAGCGGCAGGCCGTAGGTATCCACCGTTGGTCCCACGTCCTCTCCGACGTCGGCCGTTGCGTTGTCTACTCGGTGCTCAGTCGCACAGTGTTCCGTCAACAGACCGTACACGGGCATGCGGTCCAGTTGCGTGACACTGTACCGGTGGCGGCGCGCTTCGGCCGCCGGCGGCAGCAGCACGCGCGGCTCGTCCAGGTGGTTGACCAGAAAGTCACGTCGACATCCAGGCGGACGGTGGCGTTCGCGAGGCCACTGCCAAACGAGCCGCCGCCCAGCCAGGCATTGAAGACGTCGTGCACGTGCCGGTCGAGGTGGCGCGACGGGTGCTGGCACTCCGTCTGGCGCGTCTTGGCCGAGTAGAAGCAGCGCCATACATCGCTGTCGGGCAGGGCGTAGACGGTCCGCATGGCCCTCTGCACTTTCGCGGCCGCTGAGGGCACGCAGTGGCTCCAGGCTGTCGTGGATCGTGTCGTACTCAGTCGATGATGGGTGCCTCCACGTCGTGGGCAAAGCTGAACCACGCGTCAAAGCCGGGCGCGGCGCTCGATGCCGTAGCGCCGGCGGTATTCGCGGCCGGCGGCGCCGATATGTGACAGACTGGCGCTGCCGCAGGTCGTGGAACCGGGCCTGAGCGTTGCGCATGAGGGCTTCGACGGGGTGCTCGTGGTGGCTGAGAGCGCGGGGTGGCACTGGGTACACGTTGTGCAGTGCGGCGAGGCTGGCCACGAAGGAGATGACGGGGACCCAGGCAAAGCCCGTCCACAGCAGGCGTGTCCACTGTGTCTGGTTTGGCAGGAGGAGACGGAGCTGTGCCAGGGCCAAGAGACTCGCCACGGCGACGGCGAGAGCCGTCGCGTCGGTGGCCTGTGTGAGTGGGTCGCTGGTCGAGAGGAGGCCAAAGGTCAGGACGGCCGACGCGATGCGCCAGGAGAGAGGCTGTGTCGGCAGGGCGGGCGAAGGTGGGCCGAGGGGGATGGCCGGGGACGGCGGCAGTCTGTCGTAGACTGGTGCGGGCCGCAGGATGTGGATGGCCGACCACCAGAAAAGCGCTCTGGCGAGACCGAGGGCCAGGGTGGGAAGAAGGAGAGTGCGGACCTCGACGGGCCCAAAGAGGCAAACATCGCCGGCGGCGATGACGACAAGAAGGGCGACCATGCGCCACGCCAGAGCGCACAGTGTCGCGTGGATGTCGAGTGACGGTATGTGATGGACGAGGACGCGCGACGGCCGCCGCGACCACTGGGAAGACACCTCGGGTCGGGGGTCATGATGGCAAACGCAAGACAGATGGCCGCCGTGGGCCCGTGGCTGGCGCCAGACGGCGAAAGTCCCAGTCCGCGAGGCCGCCAACACTGACGAGGGCGACCAGCGATGCGCCCCAAACGCTGTCGCGATGGCTGCCCACCACGGTCGATGCGGGTCGTCGCCGGTGTCGCAGCCAAGAACGCGCTCGACGAGGAGGAGCAGTGGTGTGACGGCGGGCTGTCAAGTCAGACACGGCTCAGTCGATGTCTGGAAGAGAATGGCACCGCGACGGGAGCCCGGGGCCTGGGAGAAACCTACCAACAGCAGAACGGCACCCAGCTCGGCCCTGTAGACGGCCACGGATGCGATGCACACTGCCACCAGCCACAGCGTCAACGACTGTCGCCATCCTGTTTCGGCCGGCTGTTGTGCATGCCGCGACGGTCGCAACGGTCGCAGTGTCGTGTAGTTGAATGCGCCCAGCAGGACCGTCCAGCAGACCAGGTCCGACCAGATCGCCAGCGGCTGTGCAGCCAGGCGTTCGGCCACGAGGCTGCTCAGCAGCGCTGCCGAGACGGCCATGGCCGTTGTCAAGCCGGGGCTGAATGGTCGAGAAGGTCGAGATGGTCGAGGGAAGCACGCCATGTTGGGAGGGCCTCCTTTGGGAGGTTGGCGGACGAAACCAGCAAAGCCGTCTGAACAAGACGACACGCGACGCAACACGTCAACGACAGGAAACAAAAGACTGCCGGGCGACAGACGACATTTAGCCTCGCTCGGGGACGATGACCCTGTTCCTGGCAAAACGACCAGGTGCACAGGCTGCACCGCAGGGCAATCGGAGCACTAAACACTAGGCAAAAGCACAAACAGACACTAAAAATTCACTAAAAGAGCCATTAAATGAGCCCTAAAAGCCACTAAAAAGCCACGCGCCCGCTGCTGTGTCCCGTCTCGTCTCTCCATCTGTACTAAGCATTCCTATCATTGCAAACGGTCGCGACCCGACACCCGTCCGTTCTCAGCCACAACCTCTAAGTATGCCCCAATCTCCTGATCTCAGTGCATTTCACATCCCTTTTCGTTGCAAAGTACGACGTAGCATCGTCCACTCTGTACGCTTCCTTGCAAGTGCCTCGCATCGCATGGTTCTCTTGTCGAATGGAGGTGAAAACAAGCATTTCGGACAAGAGCAGCCCCGAAACCTTGTTCTGTGGGCTGCAGGGCTCCAGCGTTGCCAGGGGTCAAGGATCCGCCATGGCCCTGTACGCAGTATTACACAAGGCAATACAGCCCCCGGGCCAGCCTGTTTCGTGCTCCTTTTTCTTCTTTCATCCTTCCCGGCACTCTCTTACGCACGTTCGTCTCGTCTTTCTCCCACGAGTACACCCCAGCCGCCGGCATATCGAGTCTTGGCATCCCCAGAAAATGGGGTGGACTCTAGACGTTGGCGCCGTTACACCTCCACTTACTCGTACACTTGCATGCAAACAAACGGCGGAGAGACTCTTCTCTTTGCAAACCTGGTAGGATGGCGGCCAGATGTATCCGGAACCCCGTCGACGCTCGTAGGTCTGCACATTGTCTTCACTGAGAGAGGTAACTTGTTGCCCTCAACGATGTTTAAGAAGTTCTCGGCCGTCTGTTCGCATCGGTGTCTCCATAACAGCGTCCGCCTGCTCAATCAGCTCGGCATCGCCGTCATATACAAAGCTCAGCTCTCATCTACTATCCGAAGCGGGCGGTTATGTCCGAGGACAATGAGAACGACAATGCAGTGACGATTGGAGATCGAGCTGTCGACATTGGTGCCGCTTGTCTGTCCACGCTACTTTGCCCAGTGAGCCGCCGGGCAGAATCTTGGCGATACTTGAACGTCATCGAGCCAACCAGAAAGAATGATGCAAAGAAGATCGAAACGGATGGAGGACTGAAGAGACGTAAAAATAAGAGGACCTGGCCGTCCCATGCAGCCAAAGTAGACCAGGTCGTCGGACTATTGAACCGGGCCTTCCTTCTCCATCCACGGCTTGAATCTTTCCTTCTCGGCCACGACTCTTTTGCTTCTGTCCCGGTGGACGACGAGTGTGGTATTCTCATACTCGCGCCAGCCGCATGTAAGTATCGTTTGCTCAAAAGGATTGTATAACGCGTGAACGTCAGTAAGTGAGCGTAGTTTGTCTTTGCAGGTCGTAGTTTTGGTTGATTGTCAAACAATAACGAGTATATTGTGGCCATTTCAATCAACGAAAAAGATAACAGCCGTCGTAACCTATTCACAATTGATGGAATGATGGAGAGAGACCTTTACTTAACGATAGAGCAAGCCTATGGGACATTAGGACAACTTAGACCGATCAACAATCCAAGTCACGACGGAATAAAAAAAAAAAGAGAGACAAACAGAAACGTTGTCAGAGGCAAAAAATCTCCCGGGGGCGAATCGAACGCCCGACTCTCGGATATTATTGTGGTGCAATTACAGTCCGATGCCATAAACCAACTAGACCACCAGGAGTTTTATGCTGTTGGGAACTGCTACTTTTCTTCATGCTTTATGGGGCAGCGTATATAGCAAAAGTGGGGTATCCTACACCACGATGAACACGGCGAATGTTGCGACAGTTGACGAGAGACGCGACAGACTAGAAACTTACAGATGGATTTATTTCCAGTAGAGAATAGAGCTGCCTCTATTCTCGTTCGTCTTACACTTTGTTGACTGATTTGTACTGCTCGACTTGACCGACTTGGCTTTTCAACACCGTATGCTCCCAAACAAGACGTCTTTACGAAGTACAGAATTAAGCACCGTGACAAAGCAGAAGCAAACAAACGTGATGTAGTAGAAATAGAATGAGGAATAAATTTACTAGGCGAACCGTCATGTAAAATGAATATTGTCAGATGGATGGTATCGTATCGCTGGTATTTGTCAGTCTCTCTTTCTCTTATCTCCCTGCGTAATCCTTCCAGCCGCCCGTGCAGCAGCTTTGGCAGCCTTGGCGGCCCACCGTGCCTTGTTCTTCTGGTCGACGAACACCGACATGGTGTCGGAAGCGTGGTGTTTGTTGTCCTGGTATAAAGCTTGGGCTGCATGTGCCGGACATGGGACGTGAAGACGACGAGCCCTTCTACTTGAGATGGAGTCGACGAAGATGGACAGTGTAGAGAACACAGACGAAAGCGACCCTGGGGTCTGGCATGCGAATAAGCTTCTTGACACAGCAACTCATAACGGCTTCCGAGAGGCTGGGCCGGGCCAGGAGGTAGAAGGGCAAGACTGGTAAACGCCGGACGAGGAGACGCAAAAGACAGATGCCAATTCGGCGGCTGCCGTTGGCTGCTTTACCGCTGTTAGTGGTGGATGCACTGTGAATGCGCTAGGTGACACTGCTAGTGGACCGTCGTAGTGGACACTCATATGGGCCCGACTTCCCGCTGGACCGACGCCGACGGCGTCATGCCAATGCACCTTGGCGGCCGAAACGGCCAACGGGGGCCAATGTCTCCGCGGAAGACGTTCACTAAGAGACGCGTACAAATGTGCGGAGCAGACCTTGACAACGTTCCCTACCGTACGAGTCAGTGGCATTTGGTAGTCACGACAGTCAATCGCATTCACGGCCGGAATTGAACGGACAGCGATACCAGGCCGTCAGCACACGTTACA
Source organism: Sporothrix phasma (assembly GCA_016097075.2). Lineage (NCBI taxonomy): Eukaryota > Fungi > Ascomycota > Sordariomycetes > Ophiostomatales > Ophiostomataceae > Sporothrix > Sporothrix phasma. The sequence continues at coordinate 72,144 of JADMNG010000048.1, read as the reverse complement.
AGAGCCAGGCACGAGTCCAACAATATCCGTATACCTCGTACACCTATTCTGCTTCCCAGCGCGCGCCCTAACTGAGCGAAAGCATCTGATCCCGCGTCACCCTGACAGCGTCTCCCAGACACGACCTTCCGCGAACAGGCGCATCTCCCAGTCGGGCACGCAACATCGGCTGTCGCCCCACTCGCTCCCTCTCGCCTCTCGCCTCTCGCCTCTCACTCTCCTTCGTGCTTCGCACTCGCTCGCACTCGGTCGCCATGTCCCTCGCCCTCCAGGCGGCCCGCCGTGCCGTCGAGCACCGCGCTCGCTTGGCCGAGCTCTTCCCCTGGACCACCACGCCTCTGTTGATCGGGGCGCCTATGCGGGTGTTTTCCGGGCCGGCATGGCGGTGGCGGTGTCGAGGGCGGGCGGGCTGGGGTTCATCGGGCCGGGCGAGACGCCGGAGGCGTCGACCAACGATCTCGCGGAAGCGAGCTCGCTGCTCAAGGCGAGCCCGCTGCAGACGCCAAAGACGTCGACTGCATCTCTGCTGCCCATCGGCGTCGGCTTCCAAGTGTGGAACGGCCACCTCGAGTCTGCCACCGCGGCCGTGCGCACGCACCGCCCGTGTGCCGTCTGGCTCTTTGCACCCCGCGACGCCAACCCCAGCTGGACGCCTGGACGGCCGCGCTGCGCAAGGCGTCGCCCGGTACGCAGGTCTGGGTGCAGGTGGGCACGCTGCGGGAAGCCGTGGACGCGGCGCACGCCTCGGGCGCCGACGCCTTGGTGCTCCAGGGTGCCGAGGCCGGTGGACATGGCCGCACGAGTGACGGCGTGGGTCTGATCACGTTGCTGCCCGAAGTGGCCGACAGCGTCTCCCACATCCGCTCATCGGTGCCGGCGGCATCGCGACGGCCGTGGCGCGGTGGCCGCGCTGGCTCTGGTGCTGCTGCGGCGGCCATGGGCACGCGCTTCCTGGCGGCCAGCGAGGCTCGCATCGACCCGGCGTACCAGGCCGAGGTGGTGCGGGCGACGGACGGTGCAGCCCATACGGGGCGGACACATTTGTACAACCATTTGCGGGGCACCTTTGGATGGCCGCCGCAGTGGAGCCGCGTGGGCTACGCAATGCCAGCTGGGCGGAGCAGGAGGCGGGCGTGGGCTTTGACGAGCTCAAGGCCCGACACGACGAGGCCGCCAAAGCAGGAGGGCGGGCGGCCTGGGGCCCCGAGGGGCGGCTGGCGACGTATGTGAGCGCGAGCGTTGGGCTGGTGCGGAGTGTGGAGGATGCGGGCACCATTGTGGAGGAGACACGCAAGGAGATGAAGGCGATTTCCTCCTTGTTGCCGTGAACGCGTGCAGAGCTCAAGGCGACGGCTTTTGTATGGACTACTACATACAGGAATCAACAAAACGGCCCATAACCAGTACTAGCGTCCATGGGCGGCTTTAAAAGTCAGGCGTTGTTGAGAGTTGACGGGTGCTGTCCATGGCTGCAGACTACGAGAAGAGGCGATGCAGAGGCCCGACTCGATGAAGACGGTGCTAACGCGAGTATAAACCCTTTGTCCATTAGCCTGGATGCGAGTATGATGGGGAAAACGGAAACGTTGTGAGAGACCCTCTTCACTTCATCTCGAGGTTCTTCTTGTCCTGATGTCTACTTCTGTGGCTACATCGGACGACAATCGCCGACACGCCAGCTGCACTGAATCAGCCCCCGCCGACACATTTTGTCCCACTTGCAGGTGACTACATCCATCCGAGTCAATATCAAGATTCTTCACGATACCGTACCGGCCGTTAATGACTGTTAGTTGCATATGCTGATGTGATACCTCGTGGATGCGTTTGTGCGTCGTCCCACAGCGACTTCCCAATTGGGAGGTCGGTGGTCTGTTAGCAAACATTCTGTCCATGCGCGATTCCCTACATAATCCACTATCTCAGCCTGGACTTCAACAACTAGCGTGTAAAGCGTCCTTGGTCTAACGGCTAGGATTTCGGCTTTCCATGCCGAAGGTTCGGGTTCGACTCCCGGAGGTCGCATTTTTGCCTCTTTCAGCGCTCTTCTAGCAGGAAGGCTTCTTTTTGCCTTCCAATTTTTTTTGCGACACGAAACTGTTGTCGCACAGATGACAACCGAAGGCCTCTTGAGTGAATTCTATTTGGGTTCTTTGTTTCTTGATTGAGCCTCTGCCTGTGCCTGCGATCGATTTCAACGACACGTTTCATCCGAGGACCACACTTCACTCAGTGACCAACTTGGCCATGGCAAGGAGAATGACGCGACACATTGAGATTAAAACACAAGTTCACCGCTTGGAAGCTGCAGCAAAGACGACTCCTTATTGTTTCTCTCCGCAGCTTTCACTCGTACCTCACTGATCAGACATGACCCGGCCGATCTGGGGATCTGGAACACCACGATTCGTCTTGGACATGCAACTTGATAGCCCCTCTCTATTTAGCCTGAGCCAACTCATCTGCAGTCTGATCCCGGCTGCGGCCGACGGCGCTTTAGCCGTGTCGATTAGAAAGTGCCGAGCACTCTTTACACTACTCGTCCGATCTATTTTGCCGGCGGGAAGACAAGACGAAATCGGGGCGATCGCACGACGGAGAGGAAGAAAAGAAAGATGCGAGACGGCAGAATGGCCAGAGATTGCGGCTGCTCTAAACACGGCCACCAAAGCCTGTTCTTACAGCGGCAGACAACACGAGGAGAGTAATCTTCTGACCCAAGGCATTGCACTCACGGACCGTCTTTTGCTCTGAACAGTGTCCTCGTTCGAACAGAATGGGTCCCGGATCCAGCCAGTGCAACGTCCCGTGAAGGCATCCACATCTCGCTTGACTTTGGAAACAGCATAATTTTCTCGATTGCAACCCCACGGCTTCTCGTGCCTCGTTCATGTCCATGCAAAGATCTGTGCTCCCTCCTTGCATCCACCCGGAGTCCCGCCTGACCTTTTGCCTTGTTGTCCCTTCTGAACACGGGCCGCCCGGAGAGTGTCCCTGGCTGCATTGCTTGATATGTGTGGTATTATTGGACTGTGGAGTTGTCAAGAGATGAGCAGACGGGAGGACACTTGGTCTTCATGGCATGAATCAAGCCCGCCCGGGTAGATTGAAGGTCGAGTTGGATGGCACCGGCTGCAAGAGTCTCCATCTTCCCGTTGTTGACTATATAAATGCGTCTGTACTCATCCGTTCTCCCGCCCTTCTTCGTTTCTTCTTCGACCACCCACTCAGCACACCTTTACGCCAACCTCCACCATGAAGTTTTCCCTCGCCCTTCCCTGCTGGCCGCCGGCCTGGCCTCTGCGTCGCCGCTCGCCGACTGCCCGCCGTCCACGTCTTTGGCGCCGCGAGACCACCGCGTCGCCGGGCTACGGCACCTCCAAGGGCCTGGTGGACATGGTCGTCCGCGCCAACAGCGGCGCCACCTCGGAGGCCATTGTCTACCCGGCCTGCGGCGGGCAGTCGAGCTGCGGCGGCACCAGCTACGAGAGCTCGGCGTCGCAAGGCACGGCGGCCGTCGTCAAGGCCGTCACGGCACTCCACCAGCGGTGCCCGGACACCAAGCTTGTCCTGGTGGGCTACAGCCAAGGCGGCCAGATCATGGACAATGCGCTGTGCGGCGGCGACGGCGCCACCCTGACAGGCGCGGCCCTCAAGGCGGTCAAGGCGGCCGTCTTCATGGGCGACCCGCACAACACGGCCGGCCTGCCCTACAATGTGGGCACGTGCACGAACCACGGCTTTGCGGCGCGGCCGAGCGGCTTCCAGTGCTCGCCGGCCAACCCGGCGATTCTCAAGTCGTACTGCGACGCGGCCGATCCGTACTGGTGGGTTCTCCATGACGTGCATTCTGAGACAGGGCGACGGCTAACCGCATAGCTGCAACGGCAACGATGCAAATGCGCACCAGCAGTATGTCAACAAGTACGGCAAGGAGGCGGCGGCCTTTATTCAGAAGCTGCTGGCCTAGGGGCGGGTAAGATGCAGAATGCTGCCAACGGAATGGCTGCTTTGTCCATATGTCGAATGTTTAAATGCTTTGTTTGGATGAGAAAGGGGCAGGGTGGCCCAAGCACAGGCCTCCCATTGTTACGGCGTATCGTGTTCACTCCATCCGCCACGCTACAGCGGCTAAGCAGGTCACCAAATGAACAGCATTGCAAATGTAAACTGCATCATGAGTACATATGGACGAGACTGTCTTTTAATTGTGGGATGCGCTTCTTGTCTTTTCCTCCAAAAGTATCCGTCCTCAAAATTTAGCCACCCACAATGCCGTTTAGCCTCGCCGTCTCGCAGACGTGCCGCACCGGCGCCCTCTATAGCTATCCGGCCGGTGATTTGTGTGCAGCCGAAGCGCAGCATGGCAGTGGTGCTACTACCGCGCCAAACTGGGGCGCGACAAGAAGAGGGAGGCGGGGGAGGAGAGCGCCGGCTGTGAAGAAAACGCGGAGAAGAGAGAAGAGAAGACGAAGAGAAGAAGGGGAGGGAGGAACTGAAAATGGGAACAACGTAATGAAGAATCTCTGGTGGTGCGCGCAGGCTTGGAGGACGAAAGGAGGAGCGCCTGGCGACATCAGGTTCGTAACGATGCGTTCTCAGAGTGTGCCGTGTAAGTGGTCGTATGCCATTGCTAGTCGTTCGCTTGCTTGCCCCAGACTTGGCCTCCAGTACTCGTCCCCAGGCTCTTCTCCACCATTCGACAGCTGACATATGAAGATGCCGAGCGGGATGTGGGTACGTGGGTTGAGTGTGTGAGGCTCACAACAAAAGCGACGACAAGCCAAGAGCCGGAACTATACTAATAAATGCAAGCACCTTGGATGGGCCAAGACGAAAGAAGATTTAAAAAGCGCCGGCCGAACAACACGGAAAGCATGGCCGCAATGTGAAAGACAATATGGACTGCCGTCGGGAAAAAGTGGCTGGGGTGGATCTTTAGCCTGTTGACACGGAGGAAGCCAATTTGGATGTCAGTCTGGACGTGTGTTTGGACGCAAAGCAGGACGTCAATCAGGATGTCGATCAAGACAACCGGACAGGCGTTTCTGGCGGGTGTGGACTGATGGTTCCTCGACTGTCTCTGAAGCAACACTACTCTGGCCTGGTTTATCGTTTCTTGCCGGTCTCGTCGTTTCTGGTCATCCATCGAGCAGGTGTCTTTTTTTCCAGTGAGTCTGCCGCCAAGATATCAATCACACATGGGACGAATGCTCTCAAACGACAAGAGCAAGAAGGAAAAAAGGGCAAAAAAACAAGAGGAACAAGCGTATGGGACATCTGGGGTATCTGTTGCTTGTATTGTGGAGCGTCTGCGTCTGGTGGATCCTCTTGTGTGCTCGTCGCTTGTATCTTGTTGGGTCGTGGCCGATCTCTGCCGCACATCGCTTCCGCTTCGCCGTCGTCTCGTCGCCTGCCTCGTGTCCCACGCATCGCCCCCCACGCAGGCCACGCTCTTCTCCCCTGGCCGTGGCCGTGGCCTAGACCGGCATCGGCTGTGGATGGTTGCCGACCGTCTTGTACAGCTCCCGCAGCTCAAACGCCTCCATGCCGCCCTCTGGCAGCTCGCCCACCACCCGCGCCGGCTGCCCCGCCACAATGCTGAAGCTCGCCACCACCATGTTGGCGGGATCACGGTGCCGTCGAGCACGCGCACGTATTCTTTGATAATGGCAAAATCGCCCACGACGACATTGGCGCCCAGGTGCACGTAGCTGCCAATGGAGGCGGCCATGACCGTCGTGCCGGCGCCGACAAAGACGTGGTTGCCCATGCGCAGCGGCATGTGCGAGAAGATGCCCTTCCAGAGCCGGCCGGCGGCCGGAGGCAACAGCCGCGGCTCAGAAAACAATAGCGGCCAATGGAGATGGCCGTGTTGCCGCCGGATGAAGAAGCGGAGCCGCCGCTCGCGGACGATGGCAGCGACCTCACCAGGTCGCCCCGGATCATGACATCCTGCTGGATGACGCTCTTGCCGCCGAGAATAATGTTTTGCGTGCCGACGAGCGTGGCCTTGCGGGAGACTTTGTTGCCGGTGTCCTGGACGGTCAGTGGAAGCGTACGGCAAAGGGCCAAGGAAAGGGCGGCCTACCGTCTCAATGTATTCTCCTTTCACGGCTCTTCGTGACATGGTACAGCGCGCGTGGACCACATGGGTCGTACCGACAAGTGTCGCGTGTCGGTGTCGAGGTTCAAGATGGAGATGTTGAGTACTAAAGGACAGCTATCGCGACGGCGCGTCCCCTGAAACGCGGTGAAGCTTCAGTGAGCTTCTAAAAACTGGGTCACTTGTGATTAGTCATCTTGACGATGGCGCAAGAGTGTCCTCAAGAGACGTACTTCATGCCGTGTCTCCGTTTCTCTTTTATATCCGTTTTGATGATTTCAAGCATTGTCTTGTCTGTTTTTGTGACACCTTTTTGTTTTTCCTTTTATTTGCCTAATTTTGGAGAGTCAAATTTCAGCCCATTATCGAAAGAGGTTGATGCATTTTCTTTTACAATTTTTATCAAATCACCATGCCAGCTACAGAGTATACGATAGCCATGCCATAACGTTCAACAAAACATCCAGGTGCCTTGCACTTGGTCTACCGAGTCGAACTGCCTGATGTAAACTCGTGAGTAGAAGAAATAGTACCACAACATGTCTCTCCTACCAGAGAACATTGTCGATCAGGCAAAGTGCATCTCGAAAGCGGTGAGCGACATTCAACTGTCGTCACCACGCGGCGTGCTGTCGATGCTCTGTGGCGCAGCAAAACTGAACAAAACTAGACAACCCAAACAGAGCTAATACAACCTCGAAGCTGTAAGATTGAGTATGTCTAGCCTTGGATGGTCGGTCCAGCCTCGTCCAGCCGCGTCTCGCAGAGAGACATGGGCTATACGGATCCAACGGATGTGGCGTATCATTCCGCAGACGGGGAAGAATACGAGATGGGTATGATCAAGACGGAGCCACCGCTCCTTCGAGAGACATCGCATGTGCCATTTTCAATGTCTATTGCGTCTGGCCACTGGCTCGGAAGCGAATGGCTGTCCGGCTTCCCCGTTGGCGTACTCTGGTGCCGAAGGCATTGCCATCAACAGTCGCGCTGATGCTGGTGAGAGTTTGAGGGTGGGACATCGAGACGAGCGGCCCTGGCCACCTGTCCTGGCCAGTCCTGGCCAGTCCTCCATCCTACCATCAGTCTGTCATCAGTCAAAGTGGCTGGCCACGTGGTGTGAGACGGCGGCCTCGTCGCCTTCAAAGTCGTTGCAGACTGGGCACTTTGTTGTGGCTGGTGGTGTGGCGGTGGTTGCGGCTGCCACAGGGCTGTCTGTTGTCTGCGTCTGCGTCTGTGTCTGTGTCTGCGTCTGCGTCTGCGCCTGCGTCTGGTGGCCTCGCCGTTTCTGCTGCTTCTTGGCCGGGCGCACGTACGCATCCAGGCCCAACTGTTCACGGGGTCCTTCGTCGGCTGGTGTGCCAAACGCCGATGCCGCTGACAAGTACGCGGGCGAGGCCGACGGGGTGGAGGAGCGCGGGTAGGCAGCACTCTGGCCTCCAGAACCAGAACTGGCCATGGTCTGCACCCGCCCGACGCGGCCGTCACTGAGCCGCACCTTGATGCCCCGTGGATGGTTGCCGCGGGTCAAGACATTTTGGACGGTGCCCTGCACGGTGCGGCCGGTGGGCTGGTCCTGTTTGAGGACAATGTTGACGTAGGCGCGGGGACGACCTGGGCGATGGAGGGCACCGACTTGAGCGCCATTATCGGCCTGGGGCGCATCGGGGGTGTGCGGTGTGCGGTGTGCGGTGTGCTGTGTGCGGTGAGGCTGGCGACGCTCTTGTTCAGTCACCCTGGTCCGTAGTCTCGGTCGACTGTGCCGGCGGCCTGGTGGAGACTGTCGTCAAAGTTTTTCTCGTCTTCTTCTCTTCGTCGCTCGTGTTGATGACTTTGCGTGTCGAGTAAGCCGAGCAAATCCACAGCGCCGGCTCCACCAGCCTTCTGCGAGGTTCCGCCGTGGACGCCATCCCAATTCAGGCTTGTTCATTGGTCGCTGTGTCTCGCTACGACGCGGCGATACAGCGGCTGTCAGTGGACTTCGTAGGGCCGTAATAGTGGAGTGATATGCACTAAAGCCACTAAAGCCACTAGAATACAGCACAATCCAAGACCGCATCCACCGAGCGCTGACCATCCACCTTTTCCGTCTGTTCTCTGCACACGATCAGCTCGAGGAGGGCGGGGTAGTTTTCTGCAGCTCTGCACGGCTTGCAGCGGGCCAGGCAGACAACGGAATATGCTGGCCGTGACTGGCCTGTTGGCTGTCTTCTCCCTTGACTTGTACGCCTTTCGACTTGCTTCTCCTCGTCTCCTCTCCTCGTCTCACGTATTCGTACGTGCTTGTTGCCTGTTCCCTCGCTCCTTCCCTACTATCCCTCCTGCCGCACTATCTGTCACGTAAATCGGGATGCCCCGCCTGCTCTTGCCACCTTCCCGATCAACTCAGTCGCACCTTCCCCATCGGTTGACCTTGGCCCAGCTCCGGTTGCCGATTAGCCCGCGCCGTCTCTTTGCATCTAGCCTGCACTCTGCTCTCCTTTGCTTCCCAAGCGTCTGGCCCAACTCTCAACCAACAACATCACCAGCATCAACAAGGCGACCGTCCCATCTACTCGTACATCTACACCGCCTCGTTTGTCGCAGCCCACCCGCACGCACACCCGCACCTACCTGACCGACGCCATTCGCGACCACCAAGCCCGCAAAGTCACGATGGCGCCCCAGCTCGACGGCTTCTTCAAGCAGGTCGACGACCTGTCCGACCACTTCATCGACCGCCTGGCCAAGGCCGTCGCCATCCCCTCGGTGTCGTCCGACGCCGCCCGCCGCCCGGATGTCGTGCGCATGGCCCACTTTCTGGAGAGCGAGCTCAAGGCCCTGGGCGCCGAGGTCGAGCTGCGCGAGTTGGGCAAGCAGCCCGACAACCCGAGCCTCGATCTGCCGCCTGTGGTGCTGGCCCGCTACGGCCGCGACGCCACCAAGCGCACCGTCCTGGTCTACGGCCACTACGACGTGCAGCCGGCCGAGAAGACGGACGGCTGGAACACGGAGCCGTTTGAGCTGACCGTGGGCGAGGACGGCCGCATGCTGGGCCGCGGCTCGACGGACGACAAGGGCCCCGTGCTGGGCTGGCTCAATGCCATTGAGGCGCACAAGAAGGCCGGCGTCGACTTCCCCGTCAACCTGCTGATGTGCTTCGAGGGCATGGAGGAGTACGGCTCCGAGGGTCTGGACGAGCTGATTGAGGCCGAGGCCAAGAAGTTCTTCAAGGACGCCGAGGTCGTCTGCATTTCGGACAACTACTGGCTCGGCACCGAGAAGCCGTGCCTGACGTACGGCCTGCGCGGCTGCAACTACTACTCGATTGAGGTTTCGGGCCCGGGCGCCGACCTGCACAGCGGCGTGTTTGGCGGCACGGCCCAAGAGCCCATGACGGACCTGACGCGCGTGCTGGCGACGCTGGTCGACACCGACGGCAAGATCCAGATCCCCGGCATTGCCGAGCAGGTCGCGCCCGTGACCGAGGAGGAGGCGGTCGCTGTACGACAACATTTCCTTTACCATGGAGACGCTGCACGAGTCGCTCGGCAGCACGACGACCATCTTTGAGGACAAGAAGTCGACCCTCATGGCCCGCTGGCGCTACCCCTCGCTCTCGATCCACGGCGTCGAGGGTGCCTTTTCCGCGCCCGGTGCCAAGACGGTCATCCCCGCCAAGGTCATTGCAAGTTCTCCATCCGCACCGTGCCCAACATGGAGATTGACAAGACCAACGAGCTGGTCTTCAAGTACGTCAAGGAGCAGTTTGCCAAGCTGGGCAGCAAGAACACGCTGAACGTTGGGGCGCTGCACACGGGCAACTGGTGGGTCGCCAGCCCCAAGCACTGGAACTTCTCGGCCGCTGCCAAGGCCGTCGAGCGCGTCTGGGGCGTCGAGCCCGACTTCACGCGCGAGGGCGGCAGCATCCCCGTGACGCTCACGTTTGAGCAGGCCACGGGCAAGAACGTGCTGCTGCTGCCCATGGGCAGCTCCACCGACGGCGCGCACTCCATCAACGAGAAGCTGGACAAGCGCAACTACATTGAGGCATCAAGCTGCTGGGCGCCTACCTGCACTACGTCGCCGTTGAGCCGACCCAGTAAGGGGCCTGCGGTTGCTTGTGCATGTTGTGCTGCTGCCTGCACCGTGCATACGTTTAGTTACATTCCTTGTTCGATATAGCAATTATAAGACTTTATGCACTCGATGCGTCGACAATCTCCCTGCCGTGAAAGTGGTATGTAGGATCAAACACGAACGAGAATAATACGAACGAGAATGAGACAACATAAAGAGAGGAGCAAGAAAGAGAAGAAGAATGTAACAAAAATTAGAGCAGTCTCAATGTAACCGCAAACATGCAAAGAACAGGGTGCATGAACAGGGTATCGGGGTATTAGTGTAAAACAGAACAAAAGGAGGGAGGCAGAAGCAGAAAGCAGAAACAGAAACGGAAAGTAAGACGCAAAAAACTCAGAATATAGAATCAAATCCAAACGTACGCCGCCTCACTTTGAGCCCTTTGACAGCACCGCCGCCTGCTTTGCCTGCCGCCGCCGGGCCACGGCTTTGGCACTCCACGTGCCCATAAACAGGTCCTCGCACTCGTCCTCGTCGTCCGAGTCGAACTCGACGGGGCGGTTGGCGTCGGTGTCTGACGCATGGTCGACGTCGGTTTCCGTGCAGAGGCGTTGGTAGCGCCGCATGAGCTGGCGGTGGCGCCAAAGGGGTCGCTGACGGCCGACGCGGTGACGGGGATGTCGCCGTAGGCGACGTCGGCGATCTCTGGGCGGCCGTGCCCTCCTCCGAGAGATGGGCCCAAGGCTGCCGGCGACACCGGCGCCCCGCCGACAACATCCTCCCAGCTGTGCACGGCGGCCACCCGCGCAATCTCCAGAATAAATTTGCCCACCTTGTACCGCTGCGCCGGTCCGTGCGTCCACGTACTTCCAGCCCACCTTGCTGTCGCAGAGGCTGCAGTAAATGTCCGCCACGACGTGCGTGCCCGTCACCAGGCGGCGGTCCTCGTTGCGGCCAATCTTGATGTTGGGCAGATCGCGGCGGCCGCCGCGGCGTTGGTACAGGATGTGGCTGCTGGCGTAGCCATTGTCCACGTCCTCGCCCCAGTCGTCGTCGTCCTCTTCGCTCCCATCGGTCTCGGAGGCCTCTCTCTTCACCTCGGGCGCAAAGAGGTGGTCGGGCGAGGTGCTCGGGCGGACACCAGGTAGGCACGGCCGAGCCGGCCCGTGAACCCCTTGGACACAATCTGCGACGTAAAGGCAAAGTCGGCCGAGCAGCGGCGGCAGCGCAGCGTGGATGGAAAGATGCGCCGGAGGTGACGGGAGGGTGTCGACGTGACCATGGGGCTTGGGCGGTTGTCGTGGCCCGGCGACGTCGGCACGCGAGGAGGCGCCGACTTGTCCATGGACAGGCTTGCCACTCCCGTGTCCAGGCCCTCGATGGGCTCGCCCGTCTCTTCGTTTGGCGGGAAGCCACCGTAGCTCGGCGGCCGGTAATTGACCGTGTCGAAGATGGGGAACGGCGCGGCAAAGGGGCTGCCAGAGAGACTTGGGGTGCTTCCAGGGACGTGTCGGAGCCGGGCGACGTCGAGAGGGAGGTAGACAAAGAGGGCACGGTGCCGGTTGAGCGGACCGTGGCCACCGTCGCTGCGGACTGGGTGGACGCCGCCGATGCGACACTGAACCGATGCGAGTCGTTCTCGGCACGCGGCAGGGCGACAGTCTCGCGTTGTCGTTCCGGCTCGGCGGCCGACACTTTGCGGGTCCACGACAAGCTGGGAAACGACGGCAAGAGGAATCTCGGGCGGGGCGGCGGTGGCGAATCCATCTCGCGGCGGTTCGTGTAGATGGCGGCCAAGTGGGCGGGCCTCATTTGCTGCAGCTGGACCAAGGAGAACATTGTGGTGACTGTGGTGACTGTGGTGACTGGTGGTTGTGGTGCAGAGAGACAAAAGAGCACGCGACTAGCTAAAACAGGCGAACGTCAAGAAGAATGGTATCGCAAAGGCAGGGTGCTGACATGGAGATATGCAAGCGCGAGATCAAGCAGGAAAGGTACGAGGTACTGGCATAGAGATGGGAACCGTAGTATCACAAAGGCAACAGATGGGACAAAGGGAGGTTCAACAAGTGCGAGATAGATCAAAGACGGCAAAAACCAAAGACGGCACCGGTTGGGCAAGTTTATTATCACCAAAGAACAGGAACAGCCAAGTACAGTGAGCCGGCGTAGAGCGGGTAAGACGAAAAACAATGCAGAAAGATGCAGAGAGCGACCTTCGGAGGGTCGGAGCCAAGGGCGATCGCCAGTGCAGTAGAGCAGACGATGGCAGATGATGGCAGATGATGTAGCAGACTATGGTATGAGTGAGCCCCAGTCGGTACTAGAGTGTGGAGGAAAGAGTGCTCGTATGTTGCGGAAGTTGATGTAGTCCTCTGTCCAGGTCAGGCCGACATCAGAAACTCGGAAACTCTGGAAAGTCAGGAATGCTCGGTTGTCTTCAGGGTCTCTCGGAAGAAGGGAGGGCAATATCGCCGTCTTCCTCGTAGATGTTTCTCGGGTGTTTCTTGGTCTTTTGGGGCTGTTGTGGGTTGGTTTTGTTGCCCAACTGTCTGCCTTTGGCCGTGCCGCTTTGCAGCGAAATGCAGTCACATCTGGTTCCGATAGGGTGCTGAAGATCAAACAAACAGCTGTGATGCGCTAAGGTTGCCCGAGAAGCAGTGTGTATGTCACCCGACGAGGATGATAGACAGAGCGTCGGACGTGAGACGATAAGAGGGACTGATGACGAGCATATGGCCGTTGCGTGTTTCTGCCGCGTGATATAGAGTGGACACTTGGGAGGTACAAAGACCTGGCGTGAGCACACAGACGATGGATGTCACTCGTGTTCTGGCATAAAGTGGTTTGTTATCGATAAGCAGAGTGCGAAAGAGCGAAAGAGTGGGGCTGTGTTACTGTGCTGCGTGGTCTGCTGGACGCATCGCTGCGGAGACGTCGGGTGGTAAAGGGTACAGGAGTGAGATGCAGTACACGAAACGAACGGCTGGGAACACAGACAACGAGGCGACGGTGAATGGTGAGCCATCTCTGGGACAAGACTGAGAAATGAGTATCAGTGTGCCGTCTGGATGCCATCTTGCAGACTGGGAGCGGCAAGCGGTGAGGATGTCCTTGGCGCCTGTGGCAACAGAGGCCGTCTCACCGCCTGGTCTTCCTTGAGGTAGGCCTTGGGCGTCAATGGACAGTCGTCACACTGTAACGCCAATTTCTAGAAATTTCTTGTACGAAGTAAACGTCTATCTACCCGTCGAGTTCAGTCGCCAACAGCCCAAGACTCTCCAAGATTCCAAGACTGCCGTATCTTCTGGCTTGCGGTGAGCCAATCCGGACGCTGGCATGCGTTCCACGTGACGACCACGACTCCACTGGACACAGTATCTGACAGTGCTTCTTTGACGGATGGCCAATCACGAGCGACAATAGACCCACAAAACCCACTAGAGGTCAGCTTATAGGTTGCGCTAGTCCATATTCAGCCATTTTTCACACTGCCTCGCTATGGGACCCTTTGCCTCCTTCTCCGCTCCATAGACTAGGAGAGGCACTTTCCTTTTATTCTGGCGTCTCCCGTTTCTGTCCATCTGTGATTCACCCTTTGACTCATCAACATCAACATTAACATCACCAACTCTGCGCACAACCACTCGCACCACGCACGTCTCTCTGCGTAATCGCCAACCGAATACCTCAAAATCAAATTTGCTCTCAAATTTCAATTCCATCGATTGCTCGACTTTCGTCACCTCTCCAACTGCTCCTATCGCCGTTCCTCGTCTCAACCTTCAGAAACACTTTACCGGCCCATCTTTAGGAACCATCCCATCGTGGCATCCAACCGACTATCATGGCGCAATTACAGTCCAATTTAAGTAACAATAGTAGCAGTCGCTATGGCGAGGCCGTCGACTCCCGTGCCAACACTCCTGTCCGCCCGGCCGACGTCCTTGCCAGCTGCTACGTGATTGACGACAACGCCGCCCACCTCAAGGGCCTCCACTACTGCACTACGCCTCTTGCCGGTACGTTTTGCCTCGCTGCGCTCGCGGCCGTTGCTGTGGACGTTTGTCAAACGCCTCGCAACGTCTCGCTTTGCTCGATCACGCCCGCCGTTCGCTCGCTAACTTTCGCAGGGGCAGAGTGGTATTCCTGAGGTCCCTTCCTCAGGACTGCCTTCACCACCATCAAGCCCCCCCTCGCCGCCATCTCCGCCATCAACGAGCTGACTGTCTTTCCCAAGAAGTCTAGCTCTGCCCACGATGGCGGAGTCCGCTCCCACGGCCGAGGGGGGGCAACACTGCGGATCAGGGAAGAGTGTGAGAGACTCTTTTGCGAGACCATGAAGACTGTGTTTCTTGGTGAGAGGAACACGGCCAGTAATGGCTCCAGCCTGACGGGTGTTTACACCGCTGCGGCGAACGCGCCAGCGTTTTGCAGCAGAGGAACCTACGACTATGAAGACCATGACAAGTACGACCACGACCATGAGGACCACACCAATTTTGACAACCACCACGTCCGCCGCCGCACGTCGTCCGTCTCCAACGACGGCCGCAGCTACTCGTTCGGCTCCAGCGTGGGCGCCCACAGCTTCTCGACGGTCGCCTCCTCCGTCGATGACATGGAGGTCGCGTCGGCGCCCTACGCCATTCCCTCGGCGTGGCTCGAGCTGTGGGACTTTGTCGGCTGCGGCAGCTTCCGCGGCTTCATGGCGCAAGACCCGGCCGGCGAGACGTCGTTGTTTGCTTTCTTTGACGCCTCGGTGCTCAGCCGCGACCTCAAGCGCGCGCTCATGGCGCTCATCGAGCTGGCCGACACGGCGCTGCAGTGTGCCACCTGGTCATTTGTGTCGACCGTGGCGGCGCCGAGGCGCTCCCTGACGCGGCTGCCAGTCTCCTCAAAGGTCTGCAGTGGGCCGGGTTCTCGCTGACGACGCTGGACACGTGGACGGCGGGTCGTGTGTGGACGTGACGAGTTCGCGCTGGATTTTCATGGGCATGGAGTTGTAGGCCACGTCCTGCATACTGCCAACCTCGTGGATTTGATTGACATTGTCGCCGTCGAGTCGTAGTGGGATCAGCTTTTGCGTTTCTTTTGTTACTCCAAGTCTGTTTTCTGCGCTCTGCAAGTTTTCTCTAGTTCCTTCGCTCTTCACCTCTTTGATTTCGGTTTGATGAAATTGCCACTGTTTCTTTTCTTTCGACCACCCAACGCCCATCATCTTCTTTGCTTTCTGCGCACCACTTCACTGTTTATTTGCTGGGTCTCGTATGTAGCTTCCCTCCTAAGTATGCAAATTGATCAATGCACATACGTTTCCATTCAATGTCCTTGGGACCGAGCTTCGCCAGAACAGATTACGAAGTACAGACGCACGAGAGGCTAGCTTCTCTTCACATAAAACAAAAAAAAAAACAGGTTGATACGTTATGATGTACATCGGCAATCACGGTAAGCCACATAGAAAGAAGAACAATGATATACACGGCTAAAAAAAAACTTTGACAAAAAAAACGTACAGCAGCGGTATTCGCTGGTCGTCACCGACCCAACTACTAATCCGCCGATTACAGGTTTGACTAGGGGAGAGCGGACGGGATCCCGTATTTTCCTGTATCTATGGCCGTACGTGGAAGATGATCGTCTCTAGCTGGATTATATCGTCTGTCCGCGATGAAGGTCATGAAAGGAAGAGATCCAAACGATTCGTTGTGCTGCTCTTTTCCGCGATGAATCGTACCGCCCTGCATGTGCGTACGTTTTGGCCAAATATCCTTGCTTTGGTTTTGGTCCCGACCAAAAATGGACAAGGGATGGAAACCTTCCAACAAGAGGGAAATGTTGCTGCGTGCCTATGAATTTGCAGCGTACATGTATTGATTGTCCGTCAGTTTCGCGAGTCCCCAGCTATACTCTTTAGTGTTTCTTCACATGCTGAAAGACCAAGGACGACCTCCCGTGTCCTGCTGCTTTGTTGATATCTACATGTCTATCGTGCTATAAATGCAAACCCGTAAACAACGCCTTCCTTGTTCGTTCCTTCGCATCTTCCATCATCCTTTTACAGCTCTCCATCAAACTTTCTCACGACCAGCCCTTGTCGGCCAGGTAGTCTTTGACCTCGGTCACGGTGTACTCGCCGCGGTGGAAAATGCCCGCGCCCAGGGCCGCGTCCGTCGTGGTCTTCTCAAAGACCTCCTCAAAGTGGGCGGGCTTGCCGGCGCCGCTCGAGGCAATGACGGGAATGTGCACGGCCGCCTTGACCTGGGTGACGAGCTCCAGGTCAAAGCCGCTGTTGCTGCCGTCCTTGTCGATGCAGTTGAGCAGAATCTCGCCGCAGCCCATGGCCTCGACGGCCTGGGTCAGCTGGACGACGTCCAGGTCGCGCGTCTCGCGGCCGCCCTTGATGGTGCAGGCGTACCAGCAGTGCTGTTCGCCCTGGGGCCCGGGGACGGCGGTCTGGATGGTGGCGTGGGTGGTCGACGACGGGTCCTGCACGTACACGCGCTTGGGATCGACACTGACGACGACGGCCTGGTTGCCGTAGGCGCCGGCAATCTGCTCAATGGCGGTGGTGCCGGACAGCGTGCGCCCCGCCGCGTAGTAGGCCTCGGCGGCGATGACGGCATCCGAGCCAATGGACACCTTGTCGGCGCCCGACTTGAAGTACATGGTGGCAATGGCCAGGGCGGAGACGTGCGTGCCGTCGGTGTCGACCGTGTCGCGGATACCGCCGCCGATGGTGAGGGGGACAAAGACGGTCTTGGACGTGAGCCGCAGAATCTCGAGCATGGGCACGTCGGCCACGGGGCAGTCGCGGAAGCTGGTAATGTTGAGAAACGTGACCTCGTCGGCGCCCTGCGTGTAGTAGCGCTCGGCCAGCTCGACGGGCTTGCCCAGGTTGCGCACGCCGCGCGCGTCGGACTTTTCGCGCACGTCGTACTGGTCGCCCTTTGTCACCACGAGGTCGCCCTGGTCGTTGGTGCGCACGTCGAGGCAGGCAATCACGCGGCGGGTCAGGCCGGGCGTCGGAGTGCCGGTGTAGGCGGCCGGCGAGGCGGTCAGGGCCTTGGCTCCGCTGCCGTCCAAGAAGGCTCTGATGACCCGCAGACCGGCGACGCCGCTCTTTTCCGGGTGGAACTGCGTGGCCACGACGTTGCCGCGCGCGACGGCGCCACAAACGTCTCGCCGCCGTACGTGGCCGTCGCCACGGACCAGCCTTGTGCCTCGAGCTCGTGGGGGTGTACGGATACTTGTACGAGTGGACGTAGTAGTACTTGGAGGCGCCCGCACGTCAAAGAAGTCGCCCTGGGTTCGTGCGTCGTTCCAGCCAATGTGCGGCACCGCCTTGTCGCTGTCGTCGAACCGCGTCAGGTCGCCGTCAATCACGGCCAGGCCGCCACAGTCGGGGTCTTCGCTGGAGCCGCGGAACAGGGCTTGGAGGCCCACGCAGATGCCATAAACGGCTTGCCGTCGTCAATGTGCTTGCGGATGGCAGGCAGGTAGCCGGCGGCCTTGAGCTGGGAGAGGCAGTGGCCAAAGTGGCCGACACCGGGCAGGATGAGGCGCTCGGCATGGGCGACCTGGTCGGGGCGGGTGATCCATGCGACCTCGTAGCCGACCTTTTCGATGGCATTGACGAGGGATCGGACGTTGCCGGCGACGTAGTCGAGGAGGTGGACGGTGGGCATGGTGGCGGCAATGGTGTGAGGAGCGAGGGCGACGTGTATCAAAGGAGAGGCGAGCGCAGCGAGGACAAGAGACGAGGTCGAAGAGGTGCCGGCGGGGGTGGGGGTCAATGAGCAAAAGGAGCGTTGGAGCAGTCGATGCAGCTACAGGACCTTGGGTCTGCCTGTGCGAGGGTGGCTGTCGCGCTTGGCTGCGTGGTTGTCAAATTGTCAAGTCAAAGGGCGCAGACGACTCCAGACCGTGGTGACTCAACGATGCATCGCCAGATCAATGTCAATACGAGTAGACTGGCCATCCGTCGTCGGCGGCTGGTTTTTTCTGGCGCTGTTTAGCACGGCCGACAGGGGGCCCCACCAGGTGTAGACCACTGTGAACCGACGCTGGCTACCACTCTTGTCCACTATCGCGCTGCGACGACCCCGCAGGAGCTCATTCTGCCGCGGTTCTCCGCTCATTTTATTCGTAGCGGATGCGCCCCAGGGCGCATTCTTTTGGCGTCGTGCTGTCGCGCCGCGGTCGCCAACCCGACATTCGTCGTCACGTCAGCGTCAGCTTCAGCGCCAGCGCCCTCAAAGGCAAAGCAACCCCATGCCTTCCGACCACATCTTTGCGACCACGACGACTCCAATGGGTGACGTAACGATGCGGGATGTGGCAGCCGTGGCCTACGACGACGACGCTGCCTCGTCGTCTTCCTGGGAGTACGAATACGCCACCGAGACCGAGACGCACCTCATCACGCTCGACCTGTCCGTGCCCGAGTTTGTCAAGCAGCGCGACGATGTGATTGTGCACAACACACGCGGTGGCTTCCGGTCGTGGCAGAACCCGCTCAATGTGGACGAGGCGCCGGCCCTGCGGGGATTGGGCGGCGAGGACAGCGAGGGCGAGGGCGAGGGCGAGGGCGAGGGCGATGTTGATGGTGATGGCTACCGAGATGGCGACGGCAAAGCGCTGGCCGACGACTCTGGCCGGGACAAAGGGCCGAGCAAGACAAGGCGTGTTGCCGCCGCTTCTGCAAAACAGCCACCACCCCCCCACAGGACGACGAGGACGCCGACATTCAAATTCTGGACCTGCAGGCGGCCGAGCCCATTGTGGCCTACCGTGGGATGCTCTTCAAGGGCACCTGGAGCGAGTCCATTGGCACAGAGATGCTGTTTGCCAAGGCCGGAGCGGGCGGTGACGACGCGCGTGCGAGGAGCGGCATCCAAGTGACGGACAATGTTTGCCTGGTCGGCGCGTCGTCGGCACGTATTGCCTGCGCGCCGACCGAGATGGTGCCCAAGAAGAAGGCCAAGGCGACGCCGGCTGCGGCCCAGCTGTCGCCGGACCCGAGCCAGAAGAAGCTTGGCTTCGTCATCCCCGTCGGCAACAACGCGTCCGTCCAGCGCCAGCAACAGGCCTCCTTTCTCGAGCAGCTCATGGCGCTCAAGCACCGCCGCGGCGAGCCGGACGTGGTGACGGTGCAGGCGACCGAAACAAAACAGAACGCAGTACGGGGGACGCCGTCGAGGCCAAGCGAAGGGCGAGGCGGGAGACGCAGCTGCAGGTGCACCAGGAGAGGCGAGCGAAGCGACTGCGCGCCGAGGCCGGCGCCGGCGCGGCCCCACCGGATGCCGATGGAGGCGCTGCCGGCGGGGCGCTGCCGGCACAGACAGTACCCCCGCCGACGAACAGCCGCCCGCCGCGGCCGCGGCCGCAGCCGCATGTCGGACCTGTCCCAGATTGCACGCGTGGCGGGCGACGACGATCTGCTGGCATTCTCCAAGAACGGGGACGACGACAACGACGACGGCGAGGAACGACGATGCATCCTTGAGCGAAAGACTACGATGACGGCGAGTGACGGACGGCGAGGGCCGATGGCGGGTAGCCGGCGCCATCATGTAATCTTACGATGGCCTGTTCCACTCGATGTACTATATCACGAAGTATGAAATCAAAGGCAAAGACCTGTCAAGACACACATTGAACTCGCGCTTCCTGCCAGGAAGCCATGCCAGCCTCGTCATGCGTGCATGCGTGCATGCGTGCATGCGGCCAGAACAAGGCTGGACGTGGTATGGATAGGCCGCGTACTTGTGTATGTTCCCTCGGGCCACTCTCTCCTACCAAAACGTGGCGCAACGGCTGCTCCCGAATGGTGGCAAGGACACTGCGAGCAAAGACAAGGTGTGGTTTGGCGCCACACGCTTTCGTGGCCCAAGACTGCACTCCAGAGTCCAGAGCGCACAGGCAGCCGTCGACGAGACACCCTTCAGCCTATGATTCGGCCCCGTGGCGGCCGTCTTTGGTCGACGTCTCCGCGGTTGATCCCGTTTCGTCGCATGCAGGGGAGCGAGGGAGAAGTGGATAAAGTGCAAGACGTGCAGAAGTGCATCTCTGTTGAAGTAGTCTGCGATGACTGTAACAGGGCCTCACTCAAACGGATGCAATAACTCGACAGACTGTGGCGCTTCCGTTTCACTCGAGCCCCCACGAAGCACCTGCGTCGCTGTCCTTGCATCGTGGGTCGTTCCCTGTCCCTGTTTGGTCCCTGGCGTGTGACACCCAAACACGATAGATGTGGGCGGTAAGCGGCGGTAGCGGTAAAGCGCAGCGGCACATACGGCACCAGAGGGCCTGTTTGAGCCTGGCGCAGGCCTTGCAGTCATTGCCGTCGTCTCCAGCCTTACAGCGCTATTTGCCGTCGTTTCAGGCTTGCAGTCTTGCCTTTATTTCCAGCAGTGTGGCGCTATTGCCGTCATTTCAGCTTTCAAAGTACAGCGCTTTGCCGTCGTCTCCGGCCTCACTAATCTTCCAAGGCGACGACGCGCAGTGGGTCCAAGCATTGCCGGGAGCGCCGCGTCAGTGGAACGCAGGTAGGGGTACTTCCACGTACGTCGTCCTCTGTACCCGTACACTGAGGCGTGGCGCAGACTCAGGTACTCTACCTCCGGATCAGGACGCATGCCCCACTAATCGCAACGTCGCTCTTCCAGCGAACCGCCAACGCACATTCGCGTCTTTCGTTCCTTGCCAGCCGCCCTACTCCGTACTCTACTCCATATTCGTCACAGCGCTTAGTCCGACTGAGCTTTGTCGTCCTGTTGGTTTTCTTGGCCTACGTCTCGCTCACCACGCTTCCTTTTATTCTCCTTCTCTGCTCACCTCCTTCGCTTTCTTTGCTTCTGCTGTTGACAGCGGTCCAACTTGTTTCCTGTTTTCT
The DNA here is from genome assembly GCA_016097075.2 of Sporothrix phasma. NCBI lineage: Eukaryota > Fungi > Ascomycota > Sordariomycetes > Ophiostomatales > Ophiostomataceae > Sporothrix > Sporothrix phasma. The sequence continues at coordinate 51,076 of JADMNG010000048.1, read as the reverse complement.
GTCTGCGACGGAGACTCCTTTTCATACGCCGCCCTTTCCAGCCGCCCTTTCAGCCACCCAAATTCAGACTTCAGACTTCAGACTACAGAACCCAAACTACTCGTGCAGCACATCAAACACGACGTCAAGTCTTCTTTCCTCACTCACCACCCCCCCTCTGCCAATGCTCTCGGTCGTCGGATCCACCGGGCACCCTCGCATCCGATCCTCTCCTCGACAGGCTGGCAGTCGTAGCCATCCTCCCCTACCCGCCACCATGTATCACCTCCGGCGCATCACCATCACGGCCGTCTGCCTCGGCCTCGTCGTCTTTGTCTTCACCTATCTGCCCGCCGTCCTCAACCCGACACCGCCCACGCCCGACGAGAGGCGCCGCGACAAGGACTGGGTCGAGTCCAGTCCGTACTGGTTGGACCGCCAGGCTTGTCGATGGCTGGGCCTCTGCGGCCTGCACCACGTGCGGTGGGACGCGCCCGCGCTCGGCAACCACACCAACGAGCGGCACGACGGCGACAGCGACGGCCACGAACTGATGAGCATGGATCAGACGGCGCTCGAGCTGCGCGCGCTGTTTGCGCGCAGCGACAGCTACAGGTGGCTGTCGCGCGAGTCGACGGGTGACGAGAGCTGGGAGATTGCAGGGCGCCTGCCGGCTGTGCCTGATGCTGTTTCTGTGTCGCCGTCGGCTTTGTCGACCTCGGATGAGCCGCTGCGCTGGACGCAGAGGACGTGGACGGCGAGACGGCGTTGTCGTCGATGCACGAACTGCGCAGGCGGTCATCGTCGTCGTCGTCGTCGTCGCCAATGTCGTCGACTCCCTCGACAGACCCTACGCTGTCCCACACTACGTCCTCGACTACGCACCGCTTGTCCACCTCTTCTCCGGCGAGAATTTCTGGCCATCGCACATTGCCGACCACATTGCGCACATGATTCCCCACACCAATGGCTCGGCCATCCGCGACCACAAGATCGGCGACGTCCTGGGCGGCTCCAACGGCTCCCATCCTTTGCATCTCGACACCCTCTACGAAACGCTGAACCACTACCCCACGCGCGTCAGCCTGACCAGCGAAGTCGACGTCGAGACCCGCCCCGAATGGCTGCACGCGCACAGCGGCATCCCCGTCCCTTTCCGCAAAGGCGAAGGCGACTCGCACGACGACGACAACTCCCGCGGCGGCAGCAACCCTCACACGAACCCCGACGTCCGCAACGGCCACGACTACCAGCAGCCCGACCACAAGTTCTCGGACGACACCACCTGGTTCGCCGTCGACAAGGACCACCCGCTCAACCGCATCTCCGACCCGCGCAAGCTGCCCACGCCGCAAGAGGTCATGGCCCTGCGCAAGGTCAAGGGCCCGCAGGAAGCCCTGACGCGCGCCAAGGGGCCGCAAGAAGCCCGCGTGCGCCAGCTGCTGCACGAGCAGGCCGCCGCTGCGGTGGCTGCCTCGACCGGCGCCAAGCGGCACCAGATTGTCGTGGGCGACGTCCCGCAGCACGTCATGGGCGGTGCGGATGCCAACGCCGACGCCGACGCCGACGCCGAGGACACGGACACCCAAAACCCTCCCGTGTTTGGCTACAAGCCCGAACCGAGCGGCTACTCCAAGGCGCCCGCCATTCTCGTCATGGTCGACAAGGGCTCGGGCATCTTGGACGCCTTCTGGTTCTTCTTTTACAGCTACAACCTGGGCCAGACCGTGCTCAAGGTCCGCTACGGCAACCACGTCGGCGACTGGGAGCACTGCATGGTCCGCTTCGAGAACGGCGTGCCGCGCGCGCTGTTCCTCAGCGAACACGCCGGCGGCCAGGCCTATGCCTGGAACGCGCTCGAAAAATACCACAACGCCTCGTCGGCCACCGGCATCCAGCGGCCATCATCTACTCGGCCGTCGGCAGCCACGCCATGTACGCGCTGCCGGGCACACACCCCTATGTGCTGCCCTTTAAGATGCTGCGCGACGAGACCGACAAGGGCCCGCTCTGGGACCCGGCTCTTAACAACCTGGCCTATCACTACGACTATGTCCTGGACCGCGCGCAGGGCGACGCCGGTGCCCACGATCCGGAGGAAGAGGGCGACGGCGGTGTCGACGGCGGTGTCGACGGTGGTGTCGACGGTGGTGTCGACGGCGACGTGCGGTCGTCCAAAGACAAGACACCCGGCGGTCCGTACCGGCCGCCCACCAGCCTGACGGCCGCCTCGTCCAACCCCGACGCGCCTACCTCCTGGTTCCACTTCCGCGGCCTCTGGGGCGACAACGTGTACCCGCTCGGCGACCCGCGCCAGTGGCGCCTCTTTGGCCAGTACCACTACACCGAGGGCCCCGCGGGTCCCAAGTTTAAGAATCTGGGCCGCACCAAGGTCTGCCAGACCGAGCGCTGCCGCATCCTGTACAGCCTGGATGCCGGCAAGAAGGCGTCGTGGTATTCTTGAGCCGGGCCTGCGGTTGGGCGGGCGCTGTGGCGGTGGACGGCCGTCAGCCTACCACCCTTGCCTTTTTTCTTTTTAACGTGTTCGAACTGCATTGATTGGACCTCAATGATACCCACCTTTTCTTGCCTCTTGTATCTCGACATTTCTTTTGTTTCCATTTCGTTTCCATCTACCGTGCTACCAACTAGACAGCATGGTTTGACTGGTGGACACGATGGACATTCGGCGTCCATCGTCTCGGTTGACTATGAGGCGTACTGTCTCTGTTTCCTGCTTTCTGCATTCTATACTCTCCTTTCGGTTTCCTCTGTTGTCTGTAGTACATATACTGGAGTGGGAAAAACCGTACATGGCCACGAAAGCAAAGAATACAGGGTACTCTAGACTAGAAACTCACCGCAATATAGCATCTGATTTTATCATGTTTTTTGACCAGAGCTGAAGTCTGGACCCATTCTCTGACGGAATCGCCTCTCAACTTGCCGCCTAAGCAACAACACAACACTCAACCGGCTCCTTAAGTCCTCGCCACCACTTTCCCTCCAGCTTGGCACATCTGGCAAGTAAATACGCCTGTTTGCAGTAACACATCGCTTGTGATACCTTGCGCACCATTGTCATTGACAGCACCGAGACTGCCTGTGGCTCCCACACCGCCCCAAGAGAGTGACGCAAGCGGTGCAGTGTCAAGGCGCTCACTTCAGCTGGATGGACCAAGAGAATCACGCCCGCGTTTGGACGTCGAAATACGATTTGACGAGACGAGTGTGCCTGGAATGAATATATAAAGCGGCAGCTGTACGCCACCCAGCCGTTCCTTCACTGCCAGTTTCTTTCTCATCCACGCCCCCTTGGTGTTCATCGTCTTCTTCTCATCATCACCACCACGAGTCCTCCAATTGACTCCCCTGGGCCCACCCGACGCTGTCTTATCTGCACACTTGATGCCCCTTGACATCGCCAGCACCGCCCTGAGTAACAATCTGACTTTACATCGCCTTGGTCTTGAGACGGTCACTCGGCAGGCCACGACTCCCTGTGCTTCCGCCTCCGGTAGTAGGCGGGCTGCTGCTCCCCTCTGCGCCGTGCCGCGATGTGGTCTCTTTCGTCCAAACACCGGCACCTCAGGCCCCATTTCTAATCAGGATCCGGCGGCTCGCAGGCTCCAACAGCGCATCGTAGTTGTCCATCCATGCGCGGCCAAAAATCATCTCTTCTTCCTGCCCTGGTAACACGTAGGCCCACATCGGTGCGCAGTACCCATGGATGTCCATGCGGAACTTAGCCACTTGTCTCATGATTGGAGGTCTCTCGTGCTCCTTCACGACTTGTCGTAACACGCGCGGCTCGATATCGAGTAGGGTCATGCCCGATTTCCGCGCAAATTGCTCAGACACGATTGCGTTGGTCAGGCAGCCTGTGTCGGCCAAGGGTTGAACTAGATGGATGCCATTTACTATTGCGTCTAAATACATGCCGTCATTGTTCATCCCTGCCTTCACTGCTCGCCATTCTCTCCGTAAAAGTGCCTCCCGCTCCCGGCTGAGTCTCCTGCCGGGAGCTACTCGTTTTCCGGCGCCGAGAATCTGACAGATACATCCGAGTCTGAGTCCGCGTCACGCGTGGTTGGTCCCATGGCCCCGGGCTCGGCCCTGCCCGCCTTGACGCTGCCTTTGCCCCTCTCCCGTGGCGCGCCGAGCACTCACGGGCCATGTGGCCTTGCTTACCGCACGCATAGCACACCCCGCGAAGAGGCGTGGCGGGGGTCGGGTCGGCTCAGCCGCGACCTTGTTGACGGCTGGCGCCGCTCTGCCGGCGCGGGTGTCCATCGGCTCCGGCTCGGGGTAGTCGCGAATGCCGAGGCGGAACGGGCTGGTCACGTTTTCCAGCTGCGACCCGATTTTGGCTGCCAGGAGCTTGTATTCCGCGTAAATCGATGGCTCAGTTTGGCCCACGAGTGCCCTCCGCGTCTCCTCGTTCAAAGCGTTTTTGAACAGCACGATGCTGCTCGCTGCTTTCGCTCTCCCATCCGCTGCGGTGGAGGAGTGTATCGAACTTCGTAATGAAGTGATGCACCGACTCCTTCTGCCCCTGCCGCAGGTTCGTCAGCCTGGCCGCAGCTCGGTCGGCTTCGTTGGCGTCGGTGTAGAGCGAGTCGAGCTGACCCAGGATGTCCTCCGGGGTGGGCCTCGTGTTCTGCACCGCCTCGACGAAGCCTGTGAGGTTGCCCTGCAGAAATGGTTCAAGGCAGCTGAAAATATAAAAGAATTGGGCGGTCGGGTCCCCAATCGCCGGGCCGTCTGTGGCCAACTTCGCCTGCACATTGAGCCTCCACGCTCGGTACTGGCTCTTCCTGCCCGAGAACGGGTCACCGCCGGGAGCTTGTGCTGGGAGCGCGTCGCGGGATCGCCGCTGGCTGTTGCTCCTCCTCTGAAGCTGTTGGCTGCGTTGCCCCGCCTGGGGTCGTTGTCGGCGCGTGCGGGACTCCGAGGCCTCCTGAATGCGCCTGCGACTGCGCCTGGAGGGCCTGGAATATGGCCTCCTGGTTCGCGACCGCATGGCAGCCATCGCTTCTTGATTCGCGATTGCAAGGCAGCCATCATCTCTCCCAGGCGGGCTATCGCCGCGCGATCCGCCTCTCGCTCCCGCTGCCAATCGATGCGGCGTTCGTTGCCGCGATCCTCATCCATGGATCCATCTTGGGATGCCGGTGCGCTGTGCCGGGCTAACTCCGCTGACACTCTGGTCAGTCTTTTGCCGGTTCCGTTCCGGGCTTTTATTTGTTGGTTGGGCGCGGTGCTTGGGTCGTGACTTCCGGTGTCAGGGCTTCCGATCGGGAGCTTGTGTTTCTCGATCCGCAGGAATTTGTTGATTTCTCCGGGCGGAGGTCCTGTCGCCTCCGCGGAAGAAGATCTGTATGTAATGTAACGGTTCACGTAGTTGAAACTCACGGGATCTCGAAGCTAGATGCTGAATTCTAACGAAACATACAGATAGAGAAGAAGAGAGAAAGAGAAGAAGAGAACGAGAAGAAGGTTGCAGTATTTTCCTCTGTCTATGCGCTCGTCTAGCGCGCTATTGGGCAGAGCTTTGCCTGCCCCATGCTCGTGGCCCTGGCCCGTCACAGGAGCTGGCTTTTAGTCATTGATGGAAAACTCTACATACACACAGTTTTACCAATGTTTATGGCCATACTGTTCTTCTGACAAAGAATCGTTTGTCATGCAGTCGCCGGGAATGTACACGAGTACTCGTACATGTACTCCGTACATGTCGATGTATCCCCTTGTTTTGCGGCGACACTGGCGGTGAGCTGGTGGCATGTGAAGAGTGGAACGGCGCAGACTTCCTAGCTGGGACTAGGCGACTTTGTGCCTCGGCTTGAGCTTGATCGTTCTCGTCTCGTCGTTTGTCGCGTCTCGGGGCGTTTAGTGATATGTGCGGATGCTGCAAAGTGACGCGAGTCAGGAAGAAAAAGAAGATGTTGAATTTTGTCTGCATTGTCCCCTTCCAAGCTCCGTGGGCTCCCATTGGCTGGAGATGGCGATAACGGCCTCGGGACGTACGAGCACGTTTCTGGCAGGCGCGATCGTTGTTCCTGGTGCTGTTGCCTCTGCTCGAAGGGATCCTTACGAGTGTTTTTTATATTATTTTCGAGTGATTTTAAAATAGATAATCACGACGACGCATGTCTCCCAAATAGGGCATCTGTAATCGGGCACCGTCCAATTACGGAAACAGCGCCCCCCCTAACATCGCCAATTGTTTTCTTCTTCTTCTTCCACGACTGTTTTTGTTATCTTCGCGTCACCTCCTCCTTGCCAGCACTCGCTGCTCGTCATCCTCCCACCCGCATGCCACCACCCTCTCTTGCGCCGCCCTCATCTCCAAGTGCACCAGCACGCTCTATTGCTACGCGCGCGCCGCGCCTCTCTGGGTCGTCGTGGTCCTCGTCCTCCTCTCCGGCCCAATCCGCCGCCTCTTGGTTTCTCGTCCGTCTCGCCCTCCTGCTTCTCGACCGCCGCCTCCTTGATTCCCGCCGGAAACAGCCTATTCGCCCGGCCTCGCCCGCTACGCCCGTGGCCCGTTTGCGCTCCTGTGCCGCCTCGTCCTCGCCACCATGGCCTCTGCCGCGGGGTCGTCTCTGACCAACATGTCGGTGGTCGTGCCGTCTTCGGCCTGGTGGGCGCCGCCTCGGCCGCCTGGGCTGCCTGGACCGCCCGCACGGTGCTCGCCCGCCACAATGGCGACGTTGGCGACTGGGCTGTGCGGTTCCTGACGGGCCCTGGCCGCACGTCCCGGCTTCTGCTCATCGGCTTCATGGCCTTCAACCTCAAGTCGCTGCCGTTCGCGTGGACCGCCGTATCCTTGGCGCCATGATGCGGCACACGCTGTGGCCGCGCAAGCCCCTGCCGCAGCAGTCGCTGTTCCACTACAGCATCACGCGCTCGCGCACGTCGCTGATGGAGACCGACTACAACTTGCACAAGTCCAACAGCACCTACTTTGCCGACCTGGACACCAGCCGCACCCACCTGGTCATGTACCTGCTGGGGCCCGGTGTCGCCGCCGTCGGCCGCAACGCGACGACCAAGATTGTGCTGTCGCCGACGACGGCGTGACGCCCATGCAGGGCAGCCTGGGCGTGGCCTGGCGCGGTGTTTTGCAGCTTCCGCAAGGAGATTGCGCCCTACCAGCCGTACGAGATGTGGAGCCGCGTGCTGTCGTGGGACCGCAAGTGGCTGTACGTGATGACGCATTTCGTCGTCAAGGGCAAGGTCAAGCCCACGTCGTGGGACGGCCTGGCGGGCGGCACGACGCGCGAATGGACCGCCGCCGACGAGGCCGGCCTGCAAAAGCACGTCATTGCCACGGCCATTAGCAAGTACGTGTTCAAGCTGGGCCGCTTCACCGTGCACCCTACCTACCTGATGGAGTCGAGTGGCCTGCTGCCCACGCGGCCGGCGAGGGCTGGCGCGGCGGCGGGCCGAGGCGGTCGGCACGGTGGACGAGGCGGAGGCGGCAGAATGGCTGAGCGTGTCCAACACGGCTACGACCGACCGCGACAGCAAGACCGCCGGCGACGAACCGTGGACGTGGAAGGACGTGGAGCGCGAGCGCCGCCGGGGTATGGCACTGGCGGCCAGTTTGCGGCCCTGGACGACGCCGGCGCGCTGTTTGACGGCGGCAAGAACGGCGCTCTGGGCGTCTTTGGCCCTGGCTAAGCGTGGCGCAGGGGGTGTACATGTGTGCTTGTCGTTCGATAGACTTGCGAGGGTGTTTTGTTTCCGGAGACCTTTATATCTTAGACCTGCATTGTTAGACGATTAGACATTTGGCTGTCGTATGACCGTTTCTGTTGCACAGTACGTCCTATCCTGGGAAAATAGAGTGTCATTGATCGGCATGGCACCATTTGATTCCGTTAGCTATGTTAGCTATTTAACTGCTTTCGATTATGTGCAGGTCATATGTATCGACCTTATGCTATCCTTCGACCTGGATGCAGCATCGTCCTCCATCCGTCCTCGTCGCGAGTCCTTGCTGCATCCTCCCCCATCAACAATACGCCGGTACGGTATGCAAGGAGTGTCCATGTCTGTGTTTGTGGCTATTCGTTTGGGTGGCAAAGGAGTGTGCGTCTATGGTGTGTGTCTGCGTAAAGAGTGTTTCTCGGTGGGTATCATAGCGAGTGTCGTGGGGCCCCGTTCGTCGGTCCGTCCATTAATTAGGAAACAAAGCAATTCAGAGCAAAGCAGAGCAAATCAAACGAATCAAATCAAATCAGACCAAAACCCGTAGAATGGCCGTCGCCACTCTACAGCATCATGGCCGCCACGACGACAGCAGCACCGGCCACGGCCGCAACAGGAACACCATGGACGGCCGCACCAGCCGTGCTGACCGACGCAGGTGTCGTCGAGGCCGTCGGCGAGGGTATCAGGCTAGCCGAGGGAATGGACGAGTGTGTGGCGGTCTGCACGGTCGTGGGGCGGACGAAGAAGCACCACAGCCGGTGTCGGCACCACGGCGGGCCAGGTAGGCAGCGACGACCTCGTCGGGGATGAACAGTTCGGGCTCGGGGCAGGGAAGGCCTCGGGGGCAGGGAAGGCTTCGGGCACAGGCGCAGGGGCTGGTGCAGGCGTCCGCTTCAGCACGGGGTGGCCCCACTTGACGGCATCGCAAATCTTGCTGCTCAGCTTGTGGGCGTCCTCGGCCTGGGCGGGCGTGCACGACTTGTCCAGGCAGTTGTGGGTCAGGGCAACGAGCTGGTCGTGCTTTCTGGTCGGCACACTGGCAGTGGTAGTCGTCGGTGTCGCAGCCGACGGCGACGGCGGCCTGGAAGATGCAGAGGTTGGCGCAGACCGGGATGCTGCTGGCGAAGCCGTTGATGACGTTGCCGCCGTCGTCCTTTTGGATGACGAGGGACTCGTCCATGGCGGCAGCAGCGCTGGCGAGGGCCGCCAGCAAGGCGAAGGAGTACTTCATGGTGGCGGTGCGAGACGGCGTGTGTGCGTGGTGGATGTCCGAGCGAGTGGGTTGTGCGACGACGACGGTTCGATAGGTTTATTGCATATCACAAGAGGACGAGACGGCAGCGAGGGTACGTCCTGGGGGCGAGGGGAAGAGGAGAGGGAAGATGAGAGAGACAGAATGAGTGAGACGAGAATGAGAGACAGGCAGAAGAGAGACGAGAGACAAAAAAGACGCAACGGTGAGGAGGCCCTGCTTGCTACTTAAAGATGGCCGGCCATGCCGGGACGGACCAGCCTTTCCAGCTGACAGACTCAGAGGCAGATGCCGCAGCGCACGGGAACGATGGGCCATGGCTGGAGACTTCTCAGAGAGGGGAAGCACCACCCTGGTCGTGTGCATCCTTTTGATCCGGGTCGATCCTGGTCAACAAGCTCGACGATGGGCTGGACGATGGGCTGGACGATGGGGGTCGTCGTCGGACCAGAGAGTTGGTCAATGGGCGATGTCATTGGCCGCTGCTGGTGTAAGTCGCTAGCGTCTTTTTCACTTTCTCTCTTCCTCTCGTTTTTTGCCTTTCTCGTTTTCCTTTTGGTGACCCTCCCTGGTTCCACCTCCCCCACCCCCGCCCCCAGTCTCTTCCCAGACTCGACGGAGCCCTCCAGCGTTTGGCTGCGCCGACCCCGGTCTCGTAGACTCTTCACGTTGGGCCTTTCTTGTTCTTGCGCCTTTCAGCCTGGCCTCTTCGTTCCTCACTCGACCGCCGTAACAGACACTTTATCGTCTGGCCAAAGATCGGCACGGCGACCCACAAACGGTAGGTGGAACTTGTGTGCGACCTGCTATCAGAACGAGGCAGGGGAAGCATGTTGCATTCGGTGGCGGTGGTGACCACGGGACGGAAACGTCTCTTCTGTACGAGAGAGGCACAACCGGTGCCTCTGTCGATTTGGTTTGCCCCGTAGATGGAACCACCAGATCATCAGGCCAGTCAGTCTGGACGACACGTTGAGCACCGTACTCCGTACTCACAAGTACATGGAATGGCTCGTCAGCTCGTCAGCTCGTCAGCTCGTCATCGCTGCTTTGCTCTTCTTACTTTGTATTTCTCTTGTCGGCCGGATAGCCTCCTCCGCCTTCTCCACCTCCACCTTGTCCCTCTGTTAGTCGTCTTTTTGTCCTGTTCCGCTCTCCCCCCCTCCTTTTCGGCTCTGGCCTAGCTTCACATGTGAAGATGCAATGTAGGACGTAGTGTATCTGGGTGCATGGCGTGCAACTTTCACACACCCTCTACCTTGTGTCGGCTCTTTGGCCGTCGGTGCTGCCCAGAACCAACAGCAGCACGACGACCGGCTCACGGAGAGACCGCAAGACGCAAGGGCGCCTGTTTTGCCCAAAGAAGGCACTACTGCACACAACTGCAAAGCGACTGCAAGGCAATGGAGCTGGAGGTGCTTGGAAGAAGCTGGGCTGTGGCTGAATACGAAGACACAAGCACACAAAGACGAAAGACGAAAAGCGAAGAGAATGAAGAGGAAAGAACGACAATGGTGGGTTGCGTATCGTAGGCTGCATCAAACTGGGACGAGAAGCGAGCAAAGAAGAAGTCAGCGGGGTTCCACAGTCGATTCTCTAAGGTGAGGGACGAGAACCAGACGGGCTGGATGCAATGCAGTGATGCCACTGGCGCTGTGAGGGATGGCTGAGACGGTCTATTGCATGTACTTGCCAGTGAAGAGTGACACAAGAGTCGTTGGCGTTTGCACGGCTTTGCTTTCTTTGTTCGCTCGCTTTTTGCCCACGTTGCCTTTTGCCTTTTGTCTTTGCCTTTTGCTTTTGCCCATACTGCCAATTCGTCTTCCGGCCCCTATTCAATTCCTCTTGTCTTTGCATGGGCTCTTTTCTTTCCTCGAGGGTCTATCGTCCGTCTCGTGTTTCTTTGTCTCGTGGCGATCGGCGATTTCCCCGCACTCACATCGGCCAACGTTCTCTCACTGTTTCTGTCTCCATCTTTTACCGGTGACTCTCTCTCGCAGTGGCTCGCATACTCGTACTCCGTAGTCTAACCGAAAGGCTCGAGAGCTCGGCGCTTCAGCTCAAGGGCTCTCTCCGGTGGCATGGCGAGGAAGAAGAGACGAGAGGGAATGTGAGGGAGCCAGGAGAGGTAGCTATCGCTCTGGTATCTCATATCGACGCATTTGTGTCTGCTGTTGGATGCCGAGAGAATGTCCACTCTTACACACGTCCAAGCACATGCTTCTCTTCTCTTCTTCTCGGCCCGCCGGCCACTTGCACTGGCACCAAACAGTGTGGCGCTCTTGGCCCAGGCCTGGGGTGATCTCTCCACCATCGGGTTTGCTTGATTCCACTCGAGTGTGTTTGCCCAGCCCATGGTCTGCGATGGCAATGGCGATGGCGATGGCCACACCGGCAGTAGGACGGCCACGACAAGTCCCAGACCTCAAAAAGGCGGGAGTTTACAGGGAATGGCAGCGAGATGCACCAAGTTTGCTGGTCATCCTGCGGCGGAGTACTCGTTCGTCGAGGCATCTGCCCTTGCACAACGAAAGCCGCAAAACTCTCTACGCTCACCCGCTCTTTACACTGCCTGCCTGCTTGCTGCAAGGTACGGTGCCTGCTGCACAAGAATGTACCGATTACGACGTACGACTCGTGCACGACGTATCCGACGCTGAACCGCATTCTCGCTCTTTCTGTTTCTCGTCGAGAGATCTTGGCTCGTGAGTACAAAGTACTGCGTACAAGCATTTTGAGGAGGTGGACTGCTACCGCACTCCCCTCGCTCGTCTCTTTTTCTTTTCCTCCTTTCCTCTGTCCTCCTTTCCTCTGTCCTCCTTTTCTCTCTTTCTTCTTCTTCTCCTCTTCTCTCTTCTCCTCTTCTCCTCCTCTGCAGACCAGGGACCCTTGTCGGTTGCCCATTCCTTGCCATGCCATTGGCTCGGACCGTCCATCCTGTTCCCAGATTTTAGTTTTCAGTGTTAGTTTTTAGTTTTTAGTTTTAGTTTTAGTATTTAGCTTTTTAGCTCTTGCGCTCTAGCGCACCCTTGGAGCCACCTTCCTAAATCCCTCTGACCTCTCGCAAGCTGTGGGTGTGGTGTGGGTGTGGGTGCTCGATAAGACACCTTTTACGTTTGCGCCATGTGAAAGGCCCAGGTTCCCCCTCTGCGTTTTATTTCTACAACGGTCACGATGGTACTGCTGCTTTCTGCGTCTTGTGTCCATGCTGGTCCAGAAGCTGGTCCAGATGCTGGTCCCGGATGCTGGTCCCGGATGCTTGTCCCAGATGCTGGTCCTGCTGGCCAGATGCTGGTCCCAGATGCTGGTCCTAGCTCGTCTACAAAGTTTGCTCTCGTCAGTATCCACCTGTCTAGCTCGCCGTTAGATGAAGCACGCTACTCGTGTGCAATTACAAGACCGTATGGAAGAGGAAGGACATCAAGTGCCGCTAGAACAGTGGAAGAGTACAAGGTAGACAGACTGCATCCCATACCTTGGACTCTGTAGCGCCTTGACGTCTCGAGTACATGCAATGAACGGCGCTCCTCGACGTCGCAATCTCGTCTGTCTGCCGCGTTTCCTGCATCCCGGCGTCGGCCCCAGTCAGCCTGTCGCATCCATCGTCTTCAACGTGGCTCAGCCTGGACGGATGAACGAGAGGCAGTATTTCGCTTCCAGAAGACATCCGGGGTGTCCAGAGGTGTAAGAAGTACGAAATACGAAGTACGAAGTACGTGGTCCGTGTTTGGTGTACGACAGATCTTGAGACTCTGTCGAATCAATGAATCAACAGGCAAGACCGGTCACCAGGTTGCCCATCGACCGGACTACCCGCTGGCCGTTGGCCTTTCTTCCATCTAAAAAGGACTCGGGCTGAAATGATACACACAAAAGTTCACGCACCAACCACCCACCAGCAACTACATCATCCAGCCAAGTGCCCGGACCAGTCTATGGTCTGCCTCTGTTTGATTATTGCCATTCTTTCCGTCGCTTCAATGTCTAGCCAATGCCTGTCCATGCTTGACAAAGTTGCCGAGTTGCCGCCTTGCCTTTGGCCTCACTCTTCTCACCTCTCACCTGTCGCCTCTTGCCGTCTTGTCACTTCGCTCTCTCACTTCCTATTCTCCTTGCACGCGCATGAACGCGGACTCGCAAGTCCAGACGACCAATGGCATCCGTAGTCTCGAGACCAACCACGCAAAAACCCCAAACCAGACCAAGCACTAGGGCACAGCGGCGACAAAATGGCATGACTATGGAGGGACGCATCGCTCGCTGGGTCTCGGCGATTGCGTACATGTACTTCGTGCAGAGCCAGTTCCATCTCCATCTCAATCTCCATCTCAATCTCCATCTCAATCTCCCCCAGACTCCACACCGGCCCGAAGTGGTAGGTCGCAGGTGACAAGACGAGAAGCTGAGACAGGCCGTTGAACTTTGTACGTCAGTGTTCCTTGTAGCGCGTGGACACGGACAACGCCGCCGGGCCATGCTTGGGTGGGCCGCATCCACGAGGTCTTGCAGCCGTTGCTGGGAAACGCGCCGGTCGTCTGATCGCACGACGTCTAAAGGTCGTGGTCTCGCTCGCAGTCGTCAGTCCAGTCGTCGGTCTGATGTTGCAACCTTTTCTCTTGTCTCCTGCTGCACGCCGTCCTGCCCATCACCGGACGTGATCATCCATCAATCAGCATCATCCAGTATCAATCAGCATCATCCACTAATCCGCACCCATTCCGGTCCAGCCTCACTTCTCCCACTTCTCCGTTCTCCCCATTCCCACAACCCTCCCCACACAACATGGTCGCCGCCACGCTGGCTCTCGGCCTGGCCGCCGCGCTCTTTGCGCCGTCCTCGCTCCGCCCAGACGCAGGCCTGCCCGCCTGCCCGGCACCGCTGCCCGTGGCCCCGACGCCTGGCCTTTTACACGCCGCCGCCGCGCTGCCGACGCGGACCACGGCGCCGTCGTGTGGTGCGTCCGTACGACGGCAACGCCAGCATCGCCGGCGGCAGCAACACGCTGGTCCTGTACACGCAGGAAGGCGTCCACGGCGACGGGCTGGTGGCCACGTCGGGCTCTGTTGTGGTCCCCGAGGGAGACGCGCCCGCGGGCGGCTGGCCGGTGTGACGTGGGCGCACGGCACCACGGGCATTGCCGACGCGTGCGCGCCCACCATCACGACCCGGCGGGCGACGTGACGACGCGCGACGCGCTGCTGGGCGGCTGGGTCCGGCGGCGGCTTTGCAGTGGTGCGCACCGACTACGAGGGGCTGGGCACGCCGGGCGACCACCCGTACCTGATTGGGCCGTCGGAGGGCAAGGCCGTGCTGGACATGGTGCGGGCGGCGCGCCAGCTGGACCCGCGCATCGGGCGGCGCGTCGTCATCGCGGGCCACTCGCAGGGCGGCCATGCGGCGCTGTGGGCGGCGTCCCTGGCGCCGCAGTACACGCCGGAGCTGGACGTGCGCGCCACCATGGCGTTTGCGCCGGCCAACAGCCTCGAGGCCGAGGTGCCGCTGCTCCAGGCCGTCGGCCACACCACGGCGCTGTCGGCACCGTCGGCTGGTGGTGCGCGGCCTGAGCGTGGCCAACGCGTCGCTGGACGTCGTGGGCATCCTGACGCCCGCCGCCGCCGCCCTCTACCCGCAGACGCTGACCGAATGCTCCCTGGCCCTGGCCCAGCCGTCGTCCTTTGGCGGCCTCGGCGCCGACGAGCTGGTGGCGCCCGGCGCGCACCTTGCCGATGTCTTGACCCAGCTCCGAGACAACGACCCCATGTACCTGACGGGCATCACGCAGCCCGTGCTCGTGCTGCAGGGCACCGCCGACACCACCGTCTTTCCCTTTACCACGGCCGCCATGGTCAAGAGCCTCAAGGCGGGCGGCGTCGACATTGTGGAGAAGACGTACGACGGCGCCACGCACGGTGCTGTCATCGCCGCCGGCCTGGCCGACGCCACCGACTACCTCATCGCAGCGGTTCGCCAGTAGGCGGTCGGGACGACGGGCGGATGGTGCGTGCTGTCTCTGTTGTCGTGGGGGTAGTAGGGAGTGGGAGTAGAATACAATGTTGCTGCGGACGAGGAAGAGGCAGCAACAGGCTCGGCTGATGATGTTTGGCAAGGCGACGTTCGTTGTGGCTGTGAGCGGCGCCCAACATAAGCTGGACAGACGGCTCCGGCCCCATCACAAAGAACAACTCCTGGTGGTCTAGTTGGTTTATGGCATCGGACTGTAATTGCACCACAATAATATCCGAGAGTCGGGCGTTCGATTCGCCCCCGGGAGATTTTTTGCTGCCAGGCTGATTTTTTCTTTCTTCTTTTTCATGAATACGTCGCTTTTCGTGCTTTTCTGTCCCGTGCCCTTTTCTTCTTCTTTTTTCCAACTCTGTAGAAAGAAACGACAACGTGAGTGACTGCATACATCGGCGACGTATAGCAGCAGCGAATCGTCTCAGGTCTGGTGGTCAGCTGTACATCTGTTGCATTTATTCGTGGTCCTTGCTCTGAAACGGACATGTCAGCCTTGTCAACCTTGCGTCAACAACCCTCACATTCATATTGAGGAGCGTTGGCATGCAGCAGCCGGGTTCAAGGCTGTCACTCGGCTCCTCCAGGCCGCTTCTGTCTTGGTGGCCAGGTGTCAGCGATCTGGACAACGACAACGACAACAACGACAAGAACGACACAGGCGCAGTATCTCTGGTGGCTGTAGAAGGCGTACTTCGTAGATGCCAGCCCGATAGACACGATCGTTCTCTCGCATCGCATCTTTTGACCATGTTCTCTGCTCGATTGTCATGTTTTCTCCCCGTTGATCCTGTTGGCTCTGTTGCTACAGGGCGTAGGTTCTCTAGATGCCGAAATACAGTGAGGTGGCAGTCTAATACACTAATACACGTACTTCGTACCTGTATCCTCGTCATTGGCCACTGGCGGCACGACCAAAGGCCTAAAGCAATACGAAGAAGTCTTTGGTGGAGCTTCTCCGCATTTCACCGCGAAAGGTTACATCCGGCCACTGGCCCCACCGACAGCTGCACGTGATCTCGAACTGGACGGGACGTCTCCGGCATCGACGAGGTCGAACAGAACACTTCCAACGCGGCCATCGGAGACGGGGACCATGGGACAGGCTGGTGCCAGCGACGATCGGTGATGCCCAGACGGCGTGAGGCGTACTCGGGCCGAATCCGTGTTGGCGTCCATCGCTGGGTCGCCTACGTGATACGGAGTCGCTGTGTCGTCCATCTGGCGATCTGGCGATGTTGAGATTGAGCTCCGTTCTGGAGGCCATGTCCGCGGGCGCCGTCTTCCTTTATCGTGTTGTTGGGTACGTTTGTCGACTTGGCTTCTGGCTGCCCCATCACTATCATGCTTGTTTCCCGGCTTTCCCCTCGAAATAGCAGCAAATATAAAAATCGACGGCTCCGCGGAGATGCAACTCCTTGCCGTCCCTTGGCACGGCCGAATCCTGTCGTTCGTGTCCGACAACTCGTCTTTTTCACTTTTCCTTTTTCTCTTCCTCGTCGTTTGTCGTCCCATGTTGTCTCACCTTTTCGCTCCGTTCTCGTTCCGTCCTCCAACACGCTCGTTTTCGACGACCTTACCGTCGACCGGATCGCATCGCAGCTGGACCACGACCGCTGTCGGCCTCGACGCCAGCCTCTCCACGCCATCCCGACCGACGTTCTCGTCTCTACTCCGTGCCTGTGGACAACAAGCAGATTCAGCCGTCCGCACGCCCGCACCACGACCCGCCCAACGCGCCGTTCGCTGCCTGCTTCTTCCCGACGCCGAATGCCGAGTTACGTCCATTGGCGTGGAGCAGCAAGACGCCCTTGCTGCAATCTCGTTTACGGTCTTTTTACGTTTTTCGCCCGGCCCCGTACCTTTTTGCTTGACGATCTTTGAGGGGAAAAGGGAGACGCGAGAGCGAATGTCCATTTGTCCATTTCCATTTATCCATTTGTTCAGTTCGTCCGTTGTGCAGTTGTCCATTCGCCCATTGCCGTACTTTGTCGGGTCGACATCAACCTGCCCATCCCCAGACGGGTCCAATTTCTCGGCCAACGTCTCTGAGCAGACGAGACCAAAGTCACAACCGAGCAGCATCGTATCTTGGACAAGCTCATCACAGCCATGGTCCGTAGCCTGTCCGGGTGCATCGTACATCTCACGCCATTCAACACACAAGGTTGCTGACGGAACCAGGACACGACGCGACGACCCTGATATCCAGCGTTCACCAAAGCATTGAGGAACGACAAACACGTCACCTCGTTTCCTACGCAATTGCATCCGTTCCATCGACGAGGCCACGGCCGCACCTCGACCTCGCGCGAACCGGACGCCCGTCCCGCCCACCTTGGCCATGCCGAGCCGCAAACGGCCCTCCTTCTTCACGGCCGCCGCCTGGCAGTTTTCCATGGACGCCCACCTCAACCGCTTTGTGCCGCCTCGGTCGTGCCCCGTCTGCCCCGGCCCGTCGCCCACTTCTTCGGCTACCGCCCGCCGTCGCCGCCCGCGCCGCCGCCGCCGCGCCTCGGCAATCTCATCGTCATTGCCTGGGCGTTTGTGGGCGTGTTCTGCGGCGTCTCCGTCGTCAACGTGGTCGTCGCCCACATCCACCGGTTCCTCAACGTCAGCGGCGGCCCCACCGTCATTGGCAGCTTCGGCGCCGCGGCCGTGCTCGAGTTCTACGCCATTGAATCGCCCCTCGCGCAGCCCCGCAACGCCGTCTTCGGGCAGCTGCTGTCGTCCATCATCGGCGTGGCCGTGGCCCGCCTCTTCTCGCTGCTGCCCGCCGCCCGCTTCGAGGAGCTGCGGTGGCTGGGCGCGTCCCTTGCCTGCGCCGCGGCCACGGCCGTCATGGCCCTGACGGGCACCGTGCATCCGCCCGCGGGCGCCACCGCCCTCATCGCCGTGGCCGACGACAAGGCCTACCACCTGCGCTGGTGGATGGTGCCGGCCGTGCTGCTGGGCTCGCTGCTCATGCAGGCCATTGCCCTGCTCATCAACAACCTGCAGCGGCGCTTCCCGCAGTACTGGTGGTCGCCCGAAGAGGTGGGCCAGTTCTGGACGCACTCGTCCGCGGGCGCGGCGAGGGGCGGCAAGGCGGCGCGGGACCAGGCTGCGAGCGGTGCGAGGACGGGAAAGACGGAAAAGACGGCGGACGACGAAGCCGCGAGCGAAGCGAGGACCGAAGAGACGGAACAGACGGCGGGCGACGAAGCCGCGAGCGAAGCGAGGACCAAAGAGGACGACCCTGACCTGGCCGACCTGGAAACCGGCCACGGCACGGTCACACGCACGCGCACACCTCTGAGCGGCGTGCCTCTGGCGCACACCAATGTCGACGCCGCATCGCACGACGCGTGGCTCTCCCCTGCGCCAGCCCGTCATTCGCGCATCGTCATTACGCGCAGCCGTGTCGCTGTGCCGGACGGCATGGACCTGCGTCCGGAGGAGAGGATGGTGCTGGAAGCACTGAGTGCGCGGTTGTAATGGAGAAGAGGAGACAGGGCTGTACATGAATCGCATGACACATATGAAATGGACAAATGATACAATATCAAAAGCCTGCCCACAGCAATTCGACGAATTCTCGGGCACGGGTCCGATGCGTCAACTGTGTGGAGAGAACGTATCCGCGTGTTGCATTTGCAATCGCCCGCATTGGTCATCCAGCGCCATCGTACGTGATGAATGGTGACAAACAAATAGAAAACCGATAGGGGTTAAAACCGGTCTCGTTATAGGAGACGTTGAAGAGGATCATGCACCGTGCTGACATGGCCTACCCGACTACTCTATAACGAAACGGCCCGAGTAGAGCAAGGAAGTCTGCATGTTGTAAGGTCGTGCAGAATTCGTGAGATTGCAGTCACAGGGCGAAGGAAGGCAACCGACATGAGACGTTGCAGGATCTTGAGAATTACAAAGCACTGACACTGCATCGTCAAGTACCACGGGCACTCTGCACTCTTCCGTCACTTTGGCACTCTCACTGTGGCTTTGCACTTCCAACGGCAAGCTGGGTCTCTGATCTGGAGCGATGAAACATGACGTTGCGATGGATGGATTATTAATGTACAGCGAATAAATCAAGGAACAACAGCAAACCCCTTTTGTGAAAAATTAGACGAGTTGGTGGGAAGGGAACAAGACGGAAGAGCAGACGCTCATCCCGGGAGATATTTGCGCGACACGACGTCACGGTCGACGTACAGAGACGCCTCGGGGACACCACGTCTCGGCCGCCTCAGACACGCGCACAGGCCGCTGGCGCCAAAGCACACATGGCTCAACCGCTTACAAGGCCAGGACAAGGGCAGCGCCAAAGGCGGCCATGCCGGCCAGGCCGGCAGCGACGCCGCGCATGCTGGCGCCAGCAGTGACGACCGAAGAGGGGGCAGAGGAGGTGGCATTGGACGAGCCGGTGCCGGACGCCGTGCCGTTGGCCGAGCCAGCGCCGCTGGTGGGCTTGGAGGTGCCCGAGGTGGCGGTGGCGGAGGCGGAGACCGTGGCGGCAGCCGAAGCGGCAGCCGACGCCGTGGTCGAGGCACCGGCGGAGGCGGCGGCCGAGGAGGCAGAACTGCCGGCAGCAGCCGACGACGCGGCGGGAGCCGCGGTGGAAGACTCGGCAGGGGCCGCGGTCGACTCGGCAGCAGCCGACGACTCGACAGCAGCCGAAGACTCACCAGCAGCCGAAGACGCAGCAGCCGACGACGCAGCGGCGTAGTCGACGCAGCGGCCGTCGACGAGGTGGCGGCGGCAGCCGAGGTGGTGGTGGTGCTGGAGCCAGCGGCCAGGGCAGCGCCGACGGCGGGCTGGGTGCCCGAGAGGGGCTCGGTGGCGAGGCCGCACTTGGCCGCGGCGGCGGAGATGGAGGTGCCGTAGTACTTCCAGATGTCCTCGTTGTCGGGGCCCGAGCACTGGAGGCAGTTGGCGTAGTCGGTGAGGAAGATCTCGTCGTTGCAGACGTCGGACACTTTGCGGGCCTCAATGATGGCCTGGCCTGGAAGGAGTTAGCGGCTGTGTGAGAGCGAGCGAGAGAAACGAGCGCAGAGGAACTGAAGCGAGCGTAGCGAGGAGAAAGAACAGCGAGCGTAGCGAGGAAAAAAGAACAGCGAGCGTAGCGAGGAAAAAAGAACAGCGAGCGTAGCGAGGATCAAAGAAAAGCGAGCGTAGCGAGGAAAAAACCAAAGCGAGAACTCAGGACGTACCGCAGTTGTCGTGGCAGTTGTAGCCGGCCGAGCCGGGCTCGAGGCCGGCACGGGCACGGAGACCGGCCATGAGGGGCGAGACCATGGAGGCAGAGGCACCGACAGCGAGAACGCTGCCGATGAGGACCTTGGAAGCAACCATTTTGAATGTGTTGTGGAGTTGGTTGGTGTAAAAACGAGCGTCTTGCAGCGAGAGGCTGGGTAAAGCAGGTGAACAGAAACGAGAGTGATGGCTAACGGTTGAAAGCGGAGCTGAGCTGGTGAGGGATAGAGAGAAGGGGAGAGGAAAGACAAGAAGAGAGGGAACAAAAAGCACATGAAAGACGCCGAGACGACGAGCTTATATCTGCAGATGGGCCGCAGACAAAGACCCGTCTTTGGCTTGGGGTCGTACGCAGACGAAGAGACAGGAAAACAGGGGCGGATCTAGACTGCAACGTACGTACCACTAGCAACAGCTTGGGCCAAGGACCGGACCACAACAAAGCCAGTGCAGACGGTGTCCGGGCCGGGGGGGGACTGGAGTCAGGAATCCTGGAGCCAGTCGGAGGGCCTGGGCACGACGACACATATCCCAGACCAGTGCAGCAATACTGAGCCATGTGGGGGCCCAGGAACGAACGAGCACGATCAAGGGACCTCTTTTTTTCTTTATTTCCTCGCTTGACGTCTGCTTAGGCAGAACACGCGAGCTTCGGTGGAGCGCCTCGCTATGAATGACAATGGCCGATGGAAAGTGGTATGGGTAGCTTGGGCTGTGTGAATCCTTGCTAATCTCGTTTGCCACAGTCGTGCCTCCATGCTAAGCGGCTTGTAAAGTCTCAACTGTATTCGTTTTCTTTTCCTCTTTTTTCTTCTTTCCTTTTCTGTTTCTTTTCGCTTGTCAAACTCGTCTTCTTCTCCTTTGAAATGAGCTTGGAGTCCGCCGCCTTGGCGCATGCGTCACCCCTGTTTGCCCTATCCCAATTCCCATGTATTGACTGCTTTCATTTCGTATTTCTCTTCCGGCGCCGCTTTTCCAATAAAAATAGCAAAGAAGCGGAAGCGAGCCAGCCGCCGTGCAGCCGCGGTGACTCGATGCGGGCTGTCCAGAGTCGAGCGTGGACGGAAAGAAAAGGAGTCTTGTCTGTTTGTGGAGGTGCGGGTGGCCACATGGAGAATGTCCACAAGCGCACATGTGAGAGTCTCTTACGATGAGATTGATAATCGAGAGTGCCCAGACATCGGTAGAGAGCATCGAGGACGATGCAATAACGTCGAGGCAACTCCTATATGTTTTCTATCCTGGTCAAGCAGCAGATCCAGCTACTCACTGGCAGCCTGCATGGGCGCCGAGAGAGCATCGTCAAGACAGGATATCAAGCACAGAGGACGGCAAACACAGAGGCCAAAGGCATCGGTTGCTTGGGGCCTGGGAGGCTAGGTCGTTTGGGCATCCTTTCACTTTCACAGTCGACGGAAGCGAAGCGACAGGATGCTGGGATGGCACATGAGCAAAGGAAAGAAAAGAGCTCAACGAAGGAGTCCTGCTACCGGCCAATATACTTGGCATGCCAATGGTGGTCATGGCGTGGTCGGTAACAGTGAAAGGAGGGCAGCTTGGCTCGTAGCTACCATCTTCCCATGATTGAGCTCTGTCCGCCTGGCCAAGGCCAGGCTAGCTGTTTGCTCTCTTTTGTTTTTCTTTTTCCCCCGTCCACCTTTCTCACCTTTGCCCACCGTGCCCACCGTGCCCACCGTACCCACCTTTCCCACCTCTGTCCACGCGGGACCCCACCCAACGTGACACTGCCTCTTCTCCAAGACCCGCTGGGTGAGCTGATCACTGATCACGGACCAGTCCGTTTCTCGTACTCCGTACATCCGCCGAGCAACCCTCCCTGTCTCCGCGTCTCTCAGCGCTCCATGAACGCAGAGATACCTCAGCACCGCCTGCCTGTCACCCTAGGCAAGACGGCCAGAATATGTTCGGCATGGGCTCGCTCCATGGGGTGCCGATCAGGTATGTTTACCTGCAACTATGGTCAAAATACATGTGCACGATGATGGTGCAACAAGTAGCACGCCAGTCGAGCATGTGATTCCACGACACTCGCATCCAATGCTTTCTTTGTTCCTCCCACGGGTTGTCCCTGGCGAGGCCCTTTGTCCATCTTCTTCACCACGTCTTTGCTCAGAGTGCGATTTCGGAGTACATCCGAAGCCTCTGTCTGTTCCTACGAGTATTGTTCCCAGCTCACCTATTTTCTGGGCTTCCCCATGTCCCGCCTGTTTCTCCCACCCTCTCTCTCTCCGGCCCCGTATTGGGTAAGGTCTTGTGCAAGTAGCGGCCTAGGCCATAAGAGGGATGGAAACAAGATGTGTGGTGGGAAAGGGAAAGCGACCAACAAGAAGATGAAGCTGAAGAAAAGAAAAAGAGAGGGCGCACGATGCGAGTGGGCGCATTGGGGAAGACAGGGGCAGAGACCAGGAATGCCAGGGTTGTACGAGTACTTTGTATGGAGCACGACCGGGACATCCTGGCGCTTCGCCGCATGTCGTTGGTTTAGAGTGCTTTGTCTGATCATCTGATAAGATTAGATCAAA
This sequence comes from Sporothrix phasma, assembly GCA_016097075.2. Taxonomy (NCBI): domain Eukaryota; kingdom Fungi; phylum Ascomycota; class Sordariomycetes; order Ophiostomatales; family Ophiostomataceae; genus Sporothrix; species Sporothrix phasma. Next base: position 28,324 of record JADMNG010000048.1, on the reverse strand, counting down.
CGGACAACAAGGGCGACCCGCCCCCGTTTCTTTCTATTGCTTTGCTTTTGCTTGTGCTTGTGCTTGTGCTTGTGCTTCGCTTTGCCTCTTGGCCTCTCAACTGAACGGCTTCAACCGCCACCCGCTTGCACTTCATTCTTGTCTTGACACCTTCGGCTCTCTTGGCTTGATGTCTCTTCTTCTGCCACTTTGCGCTTCATATTTGCCGCAACCTGACACCACCCTTTGAACGGCCTCCAAGGTCCTGCAAGCGCCTGGTCCGCTGCGCGGCCAAGACCAGCTGCAGAGCGCTACAGACTGCGACCAAGACCTTCTAGGCTGCTTGCAGACATGTCGTCTCCACGTCGTCTTTGGGCTCGGACACATCCACTTTCATCAGATAACCAACCTCACCACCAGCTCCATCGTCTCCATTTCCTGCCCGTCTTGTCTCCATCTAGTCTCCATCTCGTCTCCATTGCTTGTCCTCGACCACTCACAACAGCTCGACGCACGACCGATGGAGCCCTGCCAAGCCGACTCTGCAAACCTCGCCAAAATGCGAAGAGAAAAGAATAGAGGAAAGAATCGGGAAAGACTCAAGCTGTGCGGCGCGCTCGCACTGATTGAAGAGATTTCAACAAAGTAGAAAGCTAAAGCTCGTACTTGTAAATCTTAATGAAAAACCAAGACAGAAGAACCCAAAAAGGCCAAGAGCTTGACAGCCGTACGACGACGGGTGCCGACTGCTCCGTGCTCTCCATAGTGCTGCTCGTTGTGTAAGATGTGCGGCCTCTGTGGCCATGAACGAGTACGCTTCTGTCTGCCCTTTGTCTTCTCTGCCGCGGATATACAGACCGTGACAGGTTTCTGACCTTGGCTTCCGACGTCCACTCCTTCCAGGTCAACGGCCTGTGATCGCATTGTCTCCAATCGCGTGTATGACGGACTTGATTCTATTTCATTTCCGCTTCCAGCCCCCGTCCGCATCCCGTACTCCATCCTGCCATGTGAAGGCGGGACAACCTCGTGTTGATCCGTTTTATCAGATCCATGTCATCCTCAGGTTATCAGATCAACACATCAGCACCACCATAAGCCCCATCTCCAAGATCATCACATGGATCACCAACGCCGACGAACTCGGCGTCTTTTGCCACCATCCGAGCTCGGACGTCGCCGAGATGCCCTCTCAGCGGCCCTGTTGCCTTGACGGCAAAGAACCTGTGAGACCGCGAGGCCGGCCCCATCCTGCTTCGTTTTCGCTCTCGTTTTCTCTTTTCTCTTCCGTACGAGTACCTGCTCCCTACACAAGCCACTTGCTCCGTATCCCACCCGTTGCTATCTGCCATGGCGCTATCGGCACTCCTCCACACAGCCGTGGCTGCATTCGGTCACCTGCAGGACTTGAAGGCTGTGTGGTGCGCGTATTCAGAGGTACATGTACGCGCAATGCATCGTCGTCATGCATCGTCGTCATGAGAAGGTGCAGATGCAGGTGCCGCACATTTGCTCCGAATGACGCACCTTGCCGCAGGCAGAAGGACAGTTTGTCAAGTTATATTCGACCGGTTTCCTGTCTGTCCGGTCGTCCAGGATTACCTCCCCCGGCAGAAAGCTGGGAGAAGAGGTTCTTGTGAGGGACTGGAGGAGACAACTCAAAGCAAAACAGACCGAAATCCACCAAGCCTGCCGAACTAACCAGACAGATGTCCAGACAGATGCCCAGAGACGCCCAGAGACGCCCAGACAGACGCCTTAAAAAGGGTCCGTGGTGACAGGTGCTCGGTCCAGACGGCACCGCAGTGGCTTGGCTTCTCAGCTTGCTTGGCCCTTGGACTCGCATCCCGCTATCGCTACTGAGCTCCCTTCGAAGTACCCTCCATTGCCCACATCCATTCACATCCCTCCACATCCAACGCCGCCCATCGCCCGTCGCTCGTGGCCGTCGCCCGTCCCCGTCTCCAATCGGCCATCGTTCCGCCATTCTGCATCGCTTCCTGTTCAGAGCCACACACTACCTTTGCTGTCCTGTCCTTTCACACAATGTACGTACAACATAAGGCCCGCCGAGCACGACGCACCACCATCTTGACCACCATACTGTGAACTGCTGTCCCCCATGACGCTCTCGTGCCCTCGTTCCCCTTCCCGCCCTCGCCGCCTCGGTTTCCGCTCATTTGCTGCTCGGCGTTGCGGCTGCATAGATTGGCTCTTCACCCGACAGCTGCACCAGCCTCTCTGGCCGTCTCCAGCCGACCTTGTTCCGTTCCCTCAACTCTTACTCGTACAAAGACAGTAGATCCCGGTCTCTCGCTCACTTGCTGCCAAGACCCCACGTGCATCCTCCTGTCCCAGAGGAGACATGGTCTCTGCAGAGCCAGCGCGTGAGTGTTCGTTTCTAGCCACTGGTGAAGCTTGGCTTCTCCACCTGTCGTCTGTTCACGCGCCCACGCACCCGCTCGTCCACCAAGCCCAGCCCACCCGGCGGTCTGCTTCGTGCACAGAGAGGGTCTGCTGTGCGTCTCCTCTTTTCAGAGTGTCCTGCTCCGCTCGTTTTATCAGATCCTGATCCGTCTGCGCCGTACTGAGTAGTCGTCGACCATGTCATATTCTGTAGCACCGTAGCTCTCTTCCACCTTTGGTCGGTTGCATGCTGTCCACGCCGGTCTTGATTCTTGTATCTTGTTCTTCTTGTCGTTTTTGTTTCTTCTCTCTTCTCTCTTCTTTCTCGTTTCTTGTTTGTTTACTTTCCAAATGGCACCAACCTATACAGAGGACGTTCAGCCTTCTGTTTGCATTTATGCTTATTTACTGCCGAGTGTCTCAACGTTGACTGCAGGTCACGACATAATCAGTGCTCGTTGTCAACAACAGCCACACGAGTAGTCGTTGATCCAAACGATCCGCGCTAAAGTCTAAAAAGCGCACACCACCCTTTGATCAGATAACACCCATCCCTGCCCTTCTCGCGCGTAGGCCTCTTGGCACCTGCATCCTCTTTGCACTGTTCTTCTGGCCTTTTTCCTCTTTTCGCCTTTTCTCTTGGTCTCTTTCTCTTCTTCTCGCCTATTTCCTCTTTCTCCTTCCTTCTCCCTCTCTCCCTCTCCCTCTTGTCTATTGTCTTGGCAGAGCATCCATCGCCACGCAAAAGTGGACAACAACAGGCCACCCCAAAGAACCACCATCCGTCCCGCGTTAGCTCTACTTTGTACATCAACCTCTCAATCCACGTATTCTCGTACATCTTCTCTCTGCCCTAGTCCCATGAAGTAAGGTTCGTCCTTCCTTTCCCTCCATCCCGCCCGACCCATGCTTTCTGCCAAAAGCCAAAAGCCAAAAGCCAATCTTACCAGCGGAGCCCACCGTTGGCCCAACCATGCGGCGACGTCCCGCTCATGGTTCTTGGTTCTTGGGTTCTTGGATCAACTGTTTTCTAGCTTTTGTGTCTTTCTCTGGATGTTTCCATCTCGTCCCTCTTTATTTTGGAACAGCGTCTTGGCAGACAAACATAACCGCGGTCAGGGTATCATTCATTTCTTTACGAGTACGTTTCTTTGGTCTAGGCTTTGGCCGTTGGCTTTTGGTCTTTAGCCTGGTCCTTGGGTCGTTCGGTTCGAGCAGCAGTGAGAGGCAAGGACATGCCCCATATGTCATGGTTTATACGAGTAGTGTGGTGAGGAGCAAGAGGTCCTCTCTCTCATGTCTATCCTCTGTTGCCGACGGCCAAGATGCGAATGAGGAAAAGAGGGATGGAGGTAGAGAAGAGGAAAAGAGAAACCGAAAAAAAGGGAAAAAGAGTCACAAATGAAGGGAAAAAAAGACCAGCCCCGTTGCTCTCGATTCGATCCGCTTGTCCTGGTCCCACGGTCTATGAAATCCATTTCTTTTTCTCTTTTTATGCCTCCCGGCATCTTGTGGCCCCCCTCTCGTCTGTCGTCTCTCTTGGCCAGCCACCTGCCTTTCCACGCAGCAGCTCACACTTGCGTGGAAAGGTATGCTATTCTGTATCGGCCCAGCCTTTTCTCTCTGCGCTCTGCCGTTGCTCGATAGATCTTCTCTAGCTCCATGGGACCGCATGGGACCGTCTGGGCCGCCTGTTTCCACATCACGTATTGGGTCGACCAGGCAAAGACCATCTCTATTTTTACCTTTTTACCTTACCTCCTCCTCCGGTGCCATCGTCGGACCCGTTTCCCGTCCCCCTCTTCTCGTGATCGTCGGTCTATATAACGTTGACAGGTCAGCCACAGCCGCCCGTGCTTGCATCCCGTCCTGCATCCCTTTTCATTCTGTGCATCCCTGTTCTATATCTTTCTTTCTCCTTTTCCCTTTCCTCTTTCCTCTTCCTCTGCATCGATACCCATACCCTTATATACCCGGTCGTTGACGCACCCTCTGACACTTGCTCCTCTCACCCACCGCCACCATGCGCTTCACCTCCATCCTCTCTGCCATGCGCTTCACCTCCATCCTCTCTTGGCGTGCGCTCACGGCGACGGCGAAGAGGGCTCGTCCATGGGCCCCGTGGCCTTCTTGTGGCCCGATGACCGCAGCTGGTCCGCCGCCGCCGACAACATCGGCCCGTGCGGCAGCACCGCCAGTGTCGGCAGCCGCACGCTGTATCCCCTGGACCAGGGCACGGTGGCCCTGTCCATTGCCGACGAGGCCTACAAGATTGCCTTTTACGTGGCCTTTACCAACAGTAGGTGCCTCGGCTGCCTCTCCCGGACGCCGCCGCGCGCCGTGTCGTGGCTCGCTAACACGCGCAGACCCCACCAGCCAGACCGAGTTCCAGGAGCAGGTCGTCAAACAACGTCACCGAGGTGGCGCCCGGCCACCAGTGCTACAAGATTGACGACCTCCCCGACTCCATCAAGGCCGGCACCAACGCCACCATCCAGCTCCAGTACTGGGCCGTCTACGAGGGCGAGAACAACAACCAGAACGAACGTTTTACGCTTGCGCCGACGTCCACCTTTGTCGAGGCGGCCGAGTTCACGGGCACGGCGCCCTGCTTCAACGTGACGGCCTCGGAGTTTGAGAGCGAGGGCTCCTCGTCGACCACGGCGGCCGGCTCGGCGGCCACCACGGGCGCCTCGGGTACCTCGACGGCTCGGGCGCGTCGTCCGCGACGACGACGGCGTCCGGCTCGACGTCCTCGTCCAACGCCACCACCACGGAGAAGAAGGGCCTGTCCGCTGGCGCCAAGGCGGGCATTGCCGTCGGCTCCATTGCCGGCTTCGGCGCCCTCGCCGCGCTCGGCTTCCTGCTGTACGCCCGCAAGCGCCGCACCGGCTACCTCGAGCGCCGCCGCGCCTCCAAGATCAACGCGCCCATTCCGCTCAACAAGCGCGACGTCAACTCCATTCGCGTCGGCATAGATGGTAGACGGGGCGAAGAAGCGTCGACATGGAAGGCGGAGAGCGGAGAGCGGAGAGCCTCGGCCCGGGAAACCAAAGTAGAGTAAAGTTGAACCAAAATATCGGTGTGAAAGGGAAGAGGACCAGGACCAGGATCAGGATCATGTGTAATGACATAGTTGGCCGCGTCCGTATGATGCACGTCTGTAATGAAACGAGAATCAAAAGGCGAATCAAAGAATCAAGGGAACAGACCTGTTGCTGTGGTGTGTGTGCAATCCAGTGGCAGCCCTCTGTACTCTGACAGTGTCGTCAGCTTCGGTCTCGACACTTGCCGACACTCACCAGCCACAGTCGACTAGAGGCTCGCCCGTACACTGTTTCTACCTTTTACGTCAGATTCCCGGATAGAGTGTGTAGAGCATGTTGAGCATGTAATGTCTGGGAGCGGGATTGCGTCGTTCATATAGTGCGAGTATATACTCGGATGGCTACGACCTTGAGCCAGGTTCGCCAGTGGCTTCCTGATACCCGAACAAACGTCCATGTACATGAGAATGTCATCTGTGGAAGTTGTCCATGTGCAGGTGTCTTTACTGTATATATTGGTCGCAGTTTGTTCTTTTACAGAGGCCATAATGAGTGTTCATAAACGTTCAAGTATTTATATATATATTTTTTTAAAAAAAGAACACAGAAACAGCACTCCAACAACGTGAGAAGAAGTCAATAAAATAGAGTCCCTACATCGATACCCCGAGAAGACACCCCGGCGGTTCTTCTGGCAAGACAGGTGGTGCGTGATGCTATGTCTTGGTGTTGTCATTCTCGGTGGAGCCCTCTATCTGTGCAGTGGCGCGTGGTGAGACGAGCCAGGCACAATTAAGAGGACGTGACGTCCAGCCGGGTTCTAGTATGTACGTCAGCATAGCAACCTCCAACAAGACAACAAAGAACCCTTTACAGAGCCAATATCGGACATGGTGATGCAAGCTGCCGGAAGCCAGGCAGACGTCCTTATCTTATCGCCCAGATCGCCCCGCCTAAAAGTCGTCCGACTTACATCGTGGGGTAGCTGTACTTTGTAGCCACCAGCTCTTCCTCCACTTCCACTTTCACTTTCCGTCTTCTGTCCGTCCTTTCTCTCCACCACCGCCACCATGCCCGACCAGATTGCCGTCCTCTTTTGCTGCATGGGCAACATCTGCCGCTCCACCATGGCCGAGGGCGTCTTCCAGGCCATGGCCAAGAAGAGCCCTACAACGCCTGCGTGTACAAAGTCGACTCGTGCGGGACGAGTGAGTCTGCGCTCTGCCCTCGCGCTCTGCCCGTCTCTGACTGCATCCCCGAGTGCATCCCAACGGCATTGCACCTACTGACCGTGCAGTCTCCTACCATACGGGCGACGAACCCGACGACCGCACCATGGCCACGCTGGCGGCCCACGCATCACCGACTACGCCCACCGCGCGCGCACGCTGCAGGCGGCCGACCTCGACCGCTTTGATTACATCTTTGCCATGGACAGGCAGAACCTGAGCGACATCCAGCGCCTGCAGCAAAAGCACCCGAGCAAATCCAGGGCGCAGGTCATGCTGTTTGGCGCGTACGCGACGCCCGACGGCGACGGACGCGAGGTCATTTCGGACCCCTACTATGGCGGGCGGGACGGGTTCAGCAAGGCGTACGAGCAGACGACGCGGTTCAGCAAGAACTTTCTGAAGGCGGCCTTTCCCGAGATGGCGGCGCCATGAGGGCAGGAGGTGTGATCTGATTGTGTGTTGCTGGTTGATGTGATGTTGTGGTGTTGTGGTTGTGATGTTGTATTCTATTGGCCTTGTTTCATTAGCTCCTTAATACACCGGCGAGACAGCTGTCCGAGACACATGCCGTTGACCATGTGGCATCCTTTGACTTGGACAAGGAACGATGATCCACGCCGACAGAGTGCACGGCCGCCCTTGACGGGTTCCAGTCAAACTGTGCCAGTCAGCCCGCACGTCTCGCCAACACATCCGGGTCTGAGTATGCGTGGCCGGGCAGATCCTCTCCTCCGGGGCCTTGCCAGCGCAGTTCGACTCGCAGCCAACAGGCGTTCAAATGGGCCACCGGGAACCCCAAAGGAAGCCGTACTACCACACCAGCAACGATGGGCCGCTCCCAAGAGCCAGACGCTTGGACGGTCTTTGTCGGCGACCGTGATAGCCGCGCAGAGGGCCGACACCAGAGCGAGGCAGACGCGAATCCAGCTTGGCGCGCAAGAGCAAGGTCAACTGGCTGTTTGTCGGGCGTCGAGGGCGTCGAGGGCGTCGATGGCGTCGAGGTCGTCAGTCGTCAGCCGTCAGCCGTCAAAGCCGTTGTTGCCCCTGTCATTCTCCTGGGATCTGCCGCTCATGTCCCCTGACATCGGCCAGAACAAAGAAAAGGAACCAAGGAAAAGAACCAAAGAAAAGGAACCAAAGAAGGGAACCAAAGAAAGGAACCAAGAAAAGAACCAAAGAAAGGAACCAAGAAAAGGAACCAAGGAACGAAAACAGACTCGCGCGCGGCCATGCCCACGCACCGTCTCTTTGCTTCTTCGGATGTCCTGCCGTGGCCAGACTCGGTGGACGCAACCGGTTGGTCGCGCTGTGTTTAGCCCATTCGTACTTTGTCGACGGCTTCACTGTCTGCTTCCAACGTCGCTTTGTCTCCGTTGCCGCGCCCCCTGTGCAGTGTCGATGCTGGATAGTGAGCATCGCCTGTGGTTGGCTCCTTCAGTGGCCCCTGGCGCTGATTTGTCTCCCCCCCACCCCTCACAGCCGCCCATTTGTCTTCTGCGGCGACATTTGTCCGTCTCGCGAATCCTTCGCCGCCTCATCGCATAATCTCACATCTCACTCCCTCTCATCCTGCGGCCGCATCCAGGCTGACCACCCCATATTCGCGTCGCCGTTGGCTCGTTTAGCCCCGCCATAACCATCAGCCCAGTCTGTGTGGTCTTGGTCGTTTAGTCTACGGCCCTTGCGCCTCGCACGACCCCACCAGAGAACGCCCAGAGACGAGAGACGAGCCGCAGCTCAATACAATACCCTCACAGCCGCCTGTCGAGACTCGACCTTTACCTTTTGACTTTGACCTTTCACCCCTCGACCATTTCTTTCACGGCTTCCCGACTTTTCGCCTTGACTTTTCCGTTCTCGACATCTCGGCCCTCTACACCCATTGTCCGTTGCCGTCTCCTCCATCCCCCACACGACTCTCGCTGCCGTTCGTCCCCCCACGCAAAGATGGCCGATCTGCAGGGCCGCAAGGTCTTCAAGGTCTTCAACCAGGACTTTATCGTCGACGAGCGCTACACCGCTGACCAAGGAGCTCGGCCAGGGCGCGTACGGCATTGTGTGCGCCGCCGTCAACAGCCAGACCAACGAGGGCGTCGCCATCAAGAAGGTCACCAATGTCTTTAGCAAGAAGATCCTGGCCAAGCGCGCACTGCGCGAGATCAAGCTGCTGCAGCACTTTCGCGGCCATCGCAATGTGGGTGCCCGAAGGATCGCCGAGACGGCCGTCGAGACGGCCGTGAGACAGCCGTCGAGGCAGCCGTCGAGACAACACAAACGAAACCATGCTGACGGCTTAGATCACCTGCCTGTATGACATGGACATCCCACGGCCAAACACCTTCAACGAGACCTACCTCTACGAGGGTGTGTACCCTCCCCCCCGCCGCTGTTGTGCTCGGCTAACAAGACAGAGCTCATGGAGTGCGACCTCGCCGCCATCATCCGCTCCGGCCAGCCCCTCACCGACGCCCACTTCCAGTCCTTCATCTACCAGATCCTGTGCGGCCTGAAATACATCCACTCCGCCAACGTCCTGCACCGCGACCTCAAGCCGGGCAACCTGCTCGTCAATGCGACTGCGAGCTCAAGATCTGCGACTTTGGCCTGGCGCGCGGCTTCTCCGTCGACCCCCAGGAGAACGCCGGCTACATGACCGAGTACGTCGCCACCCGCTGTACCGCGCCCCGGAAATCATGCTGTCCTTCCAGAGCTACACCAAGGCCATTGACGTCTGGTCCGTCGGCTGCATCCTGGCCGAGCTGCTGGGCTCGCGCCCCTTTTTCAAGGGCCGCGACTACGTCGACCAGCTCAACCAGATCTTGCAGATCCTGGGCACCCCCAACGAGGCCACCCTCGCCCGCATCGGCTCCTCCCGCGCCAAGAGTACGTCCGCAACCTGCCCTACATGCCCAAGCGGCCCTTTTCCGTCCTCTTCCCCAGCGCCAACCCCGACGCCCTGGACCTGCTGGACCGCATGCTCGCCTTTGACCCCAGCAGCCGCATCTCCGTCGAGGCAGGCCCTGGAGCACCACTACCTGCAGATCTGGCACGACGCCAGCGACGAGCCCGACTGCCCCGCCACCTTTCAACTTTGACTTTGAGGTCGTCGAGGAGGTCGACGACATGCGCCGCATGATTCTCGACGAAGTCCACCGCTTCCGCCAGCTCGTGCGCACCGTGCCCGACAGCGCCGGCCACGCGGCCGCCCAGGCCGCCGCCCAACAGCAGACGAACCAGGTGCCCATGCCCTCGGGCGGCAGCGGCGCCCAGTGGACCGCCGAGGACCCGCGCCCGCAAGAGTACGTGACCCACCCGGCCGGTCTGGAGCAGGAGCTGGCCGGCGCTGACGCGCGCAGGTAGTCTCGGCCGTGGGCCGGGTTTGGGCGCCATCTTGGGGGCTCGACTCCGTCGTGGACAACGATCCGGGGGCATTGAACACGGAAGATGCGATGGGAAAAGGAAGCAGGCCGTCGAGCAGTTGTGTTGCGAACACGCGAACACGCGAGAACGCGAAAACGAAACACCTCTGTTGATCCTCTTTGCTTCCGTCTGCATTGCCAGACACTCTTTTGGCTACGATTGCATTTGTCCGTCTTGCGCTGCTGTTTTGTCTGGCTACTGCGTCTACTTGCACTTTGACAAATCTAGGATGCTATGTTTTGCGAATCCTGTCCTTGCACTCCTTTTCATCAAACGAACCAAGAAGCGTGCTGCTTTGTGTTAGCCTTGAAATACTCATTGCCATGATCCTCGTCTTGCCATTGCACTTGGCTGGTGCCAGACTTTAATACGCCGATGACTTGATACCTGAGATCCAAGAATAGGGCTCATGAGGCCTTGTAATCAATACTTGGCCGAGTCCCCGTGATCTGCTGCAGTTTGAGTCATCCGGCAGAGGCTCACAATGGTCCCATTGGCTCTTGGGCCGAGAGACCACAAATTTGAAAACTGGCCCGCTGTGGCGAACACGTGACATCCCTCGCCTCTGTCTTTTCCACCTCTTTAAAATGCTTCCACTTTCCACTTTCCACTTTCCACTTTCTTTTTCGACATCTCCGCTATCATCACCAACGACATTGACATCACCGCAGTCGACAGCAATACGCTCAACTTGCCACGACCACAAACAACCACAAACAACCACAACACCACAAACAGCCACCAACGTACACAACCACCTTCATCATGGGCAAGGTTCACGGCAGTCTGGCGCGTGCCGGCAAGGTCAAGTCGCAGACCCCCAAGGTCGAGCCGCAGGAGACCAAGAAGACGCCCAAGGGCCGCGCGCACAAGCGCGAGCAGTACACGCGCCGGTTTGTCAATGTGACCCTGACGGCGGGTGGCAAGCGCAAGGTGAGTTGCGTCGATGGCATCTAGCGACGGCCCGACCTGGCCGCCTGTATGGACGCATGCTAACCCACATGGCAGATGAATGCCAACCCGGCGGCTGCGTAAGCGGCCTCGCTCTCTGCACCACTGTGGCCGGCTGGTCGACAGACTCGACGATGACGACGATGACGACGATGACAACGATGACGACGTGAGGGTGGGCGACGGAACGAGGGCCGAAACGACGAGGCACGCCCGGCTGGTCGACAGACCAAAGGGATGCTCATGGTGCCGGTCGCCTCGGGACGCGACACGCTCACGACATGGCCATGGTTGCGCATCGGCTGTGGCGACACGGCGGGTTCCCCCATACGGCCGGTTGACTTGTACTTCTGGTGACGGCAAACGACTCGACTTACAAGACGACACATCACGGCCAAGCGACGCAAGGACCGGCTCGGCCTCTGGCCAATGTCTGGAGGTGGATTCGCTGTGGGAGAGCCGGGCGCCAACGACCTTGTTACGACGTGTTGTCTTTTTGATGTCGTTGTGGTCAGGCCCCATGTCGAGGGGACAGCACGTGTGTTCCAAAGGGAGAAACGTGCGTTGTTGGCGACACGGGGGACTGGCGTAACGACCGAGCAGGTTCTCGAGGTTGGAGCAGGCGAATCTTTGGCCTTGTGGCATTGTGCGATAAATAGAATAGGAGAACGGGAAAATGGAAAACAGGAGAAACGGGAGATGGACAAATGGACAGTACCCTGCTATTGAATTGAATTACTGCTTGGAGTTGTTGCGCCATCTTGTCCTGCATGTTGTCCTGTTGTACTGACACGGTCCGAGCTCATTGATTGCACATTGATGGTAAACACTAGAATGAATTGGTGAGAAACGACGTGATGTGTCTTGTGCCTGTTGATTCGGTAGCCGAGGTGCTTGCTGGACGGAGTAGCCTGTCGCAGTCATTCGCCGCTGGGCGTCTTGCGTCCTCTGTCGGCGAGGCTGAGAACAAGCCGAGGATCGGGCACGTCGTAGAGATTGGACCTGGAAGAGCTGTTTGGGGAGCACAAGCATGTCAAGACAAGGGCATGGACAGAAGCATAGGTGCAAATGCAATCTCTTCTCCGTGGTGACATCCATCGTGACGTCCCATTCTTTGTCTGTTCATGGTTCGCAGCCGCGGTATCGGCAACATTGCATACTTTATGATTTGTATATTGCTTTCTGTTTGCTACCAGGCTGCCCTTTCTGTATGCCAAAGAGGCTTGTTTTGGCATTCTCTGCGTCCCAACCATTAAAACAGAATCCAAGTATAGAGTTGTAGCAAGAAGTGAAAGATATAGTCCCGTTCCCGTCCGCCCGGTCCTAGACTCTGCGTGCGCGCGCGTTTCCCTGCAGCACAGCCCACGTGCCTGTATGTAAATGAGGAGGATTCGAGTCGAATGTGAAAGAAAAGATGGCAAAAGAGGTAGGATATTCCAAAACCAGGTGAAAAAGAGTAGCCAAGGTGGCCGAGGCCAAAAGAGGACAAGAGACAAAAGAAGAACAGAATAAAAAAGATGACGAGTGATGGTGTCGTGTCATCAGCGGAGGGTCTATGAGGGCCATGCTGTGCATGCTGAACAAACGCCGAGCGGTGGATCGTTTCATGTTGGCTGCGGCTTGTCGCTTAGCCAAAGAACCAGTAAAATGCAAGTGTAGGGGACACTGCGCCGGCAGCGGCGACAACGCTGCAAGCCTGCGAGCACCGCCGACGGTGATGACGCGGTACACCTGCTGGATGCCGTGCGACAGGCCGTTGGAGCTGGCGGCCAGCTGCAGCCAGTCGACGGCGGCGGTGCCCAGCAGTCCGTGCGGCGGTGGCGGGCGCCTTGACGTTGGCCGTCTTGGTCATTGCTAGCCAAAGAGACCGGCGGCAGACAGGTCGAACGTGGGCACACCGTTGGCGTCAAAGTAGTGTGCCCAAAAAGGGCGCCGGGCTGGCCAGGACACGGGCAAGGCGAGGGACGCGGCAGCGATAAATGGGTTGCCGACGACGGCACCGTACTCGGCTCGGGGAGAACATGGGGAGCCGCCGGGCTGCCGGGGCTGAGGCACCGGCAACCTGCAGGTTGAGGGGAATGCTCTGGCCCCAGAGGACGGCGTCGGAGATGGCGTCAAAGGCGGTGGTGCTCATGCCGGTCTTGACGGTGCCGGGGTACAGGCTGGTGATGTCGTAGAGCACGGCCAGGGCACCAGTAGCCACGGCCGAGCGTTGGCAGAAGCACAGGTGTAGTTCTGGATGCCGTGGCCGACGGCAATCTTTTTCAAAACCAGCGGCGCCCACAGCAGGGAGATCCGAGCCTGATTTGTTCGTTTAGCACATCTGCGTAGTCTTGGACGGACGGCAAAGGCGTCCATCACTCACCAGTTCCGGTCGAGGGGAGCGTGTAGGCAGGCGGCTTGCATGGTGCTGGTGCCGCCGAAGCGATAGCCAGCAAGCTGGCCAGGATGGTGAACGATCGGGCAGCCATTGTGAAGGATGGTGTTGGCGAGGGGTATGAGAGGACGGACGGGAAAGATGAAAATATATAAAAAGGCACGTAAGAAAAAAGAAAAGAGGCTGAATGGATGTGTCGGAGGTGGCCTGCAGAGACGTAAACCGAAAGCGTGGTAAGCAGCGCGTGGGAAAATGAGTGCAATATAAAAGCTAAGCGCCGGCCAGGAGTGAGGCCGGTTTTGGTGTAAGATACGGGACAACTGGGGAAAGCGGGCTATCGACGAAGGCTTCCAGAGCGTTTTCGTTCTTGGCAACCCACAAAAATAGCAGGCAATGTACGTTGAGAATAGAGGAAGAGAGGATGGCAACACCGGGCAGAAATGTACTTTTGGGTGGCAGAAAACAAGAAGCAAACGGAGACGGTCTGGAGAGGAGAGGAGGCAACGAATATGCTCTGTCGAGGGTGTCAACGTCGACTTATATCGTCCTCCGACTGGGACTGGAAAGAACAGAAGGGTGACAGAGGAGGCAGGATGAGAAGCAGACGATGAAGTCAGGAGTCAGGAGGTAAGACAAAAGTGTTTGGAAAGTGTGAACAGCAAGCGAAGAAAAGCACCGTAGCGACGACGGAAGCAAGTCGACGCTTGAAAGAAGAAATGGATGACCAACGGAGAAGGCAAGGCGACATGCCAGCCGGTTGCCCAAGAGGCAACACAAACAAAGAGCTAGAGCAACAAACAGAGAGCCAGAGCAACAGACAAACAGACAAACAGAGAGACAGAGAGACAGAGAGGCACAGAGGCAGGCAGGGAGCAGAGCCAAAGAGCTTTGCCCCGGCTCACGCACGGGTCGAGGACGAGGGAGATGGAAGGGTGGAGTCCGAGCCTCTGCAGATGGAGGGCTACTTCGTACATGGCTGTGGGCCGGCCAGGGCTCAGAGGTTGCACCGGCCCATCCTTGCAAATTGGCCAGGCCAGGCCCGGCCGGTTGCTCGTTTCGCACAGCCTTTTTCCCTCGTCCTGTGCCCATCACGAGAGCTCGCCTGGCCGACTGAGTACGAGCATTTCATTTCGTACTTTGTACTTCGTAGGGGTGGGTTGGCAATATGGTGGCCGTCTGTTGCGTGCGTCGTGGGATGCCATGGCATCTCCGTCTTCTGACGGCCTGTTTGGCTGGGCTCTCCACGCCGCCACGGGCTCTGGTCTCTCACGGCCTCACTCGCCGCCACGACGTTGACCCAACATCCAGACGGTAGGCAAGTAGGACATGATCCTGACAGGTCTGGACTCAACATTCCAGTTGTCTCCCGCCAGTCGATTCAGCTGGTGCTCCGCAACTCGTACGAGTGACTGTGTGCAGATCTTTTTCTTTTTGAGTAAGTGGGGGACGCCGCTGTACATGTACATGTACGGAGTACGTCGTAGTCTGATAAGACGTTAAGAAGCACGAGGCACGCTCTGAACGAGGGGGGCTCGGAAAAGAAACGGGTGCGGGTGCGGCAAGATTACCGTTTGCTCAAAGACGGGATCAAAACGATGGCTGCGTCTAAAACAACAGGGGGCATGTTTAGCTGCAGGAAAGGCTGCAGGGAGGGGGGGGGGAGGTGAGCCAGACAGAACAGACAGGGTCCTTTGCCGCAGAAGACGCAAACAAATGAGTTGACAAGTAAAGACTCGGGACCAAGACTCGGAACAGCAGATGCAAAGAACGAAATACAAAAGTATCTCACATTCTCGTGGCATACGAGTACTTGCTCAGAACAACGTGGTATGCAAAACGGGGCCTGGATACGGGCAATGGACGATGAGCCTCCGTAGCGAGGATGTAGTGCGGAGTACTCGTACTGGAGTCACCAAAAGGACAAGGACGACGACGGTGGCTTGCGCAACCGAGTGGCGTCCATGCTGGTGCACCGGACACCCAGAGCCTCCTCCGCACGGAGCGATGCCGCAATTCTGACCCAGTCGACTCGGGCAGGACAAATGGCTCCGCGAAAAAGACGGCTTTGCGGATGCTGCATCTTTGTGCACCGTTATGCAGGGCGCTTCTGGCGCCGAGGGGCATGTGGTGCATGCATCTCTGCATGCAGGGCGGCCCATGAGCCATTCTCGACCAAGGAACCGCCGGCACGAGACCGTCGTAGGTAGTCTGTTGCACCCGCAGGACAGGACCGTGATGTCTTGGACACCAACAAGCGCGCTGGATCGTCGTCTGTGGACTGTCGTGGACGTGTCGAGCGCACCGCGCTGTTGGCTCCGAGTCTTTGTATGGCACAACAGGAGACATGCCGTAGAGAAAAGGCAAATCGTGGTCGAGTGTCTTGATCCTCACCGAGACAAAGGCGGCACAAGAACCAAAGACTTGGAGTCCCGTCCTGTGATGCTCACAGCTAAACTGCAACACGGTAGGCTCGTCCAGATACAGACGAGGTCTCTGCTGGCCGAGATGCGACAGGGTGGCACGGGCGACGCACAGACAACCCCTGGACGCCAAACGGCCAACGGCCAACGCGGTAGCGTTTTGTGCGCACGGGCGTTTGTCTCTGCGGAGGCCATTGCGCTGAGTTTGAATAGGAGCGGCGGGAAACGGAGGATGAAAGCGTGAAGCGTGAGAGTGAGAGATGAAGTTGAGATCAAATGACCATTGCAGAATGTTCTCCTTCCACCTTGCACTTTTCGTTTTAGCCCAAACGCCCCAGCCAATACGGTGTTGTCTCTTACATCTGAAAGACTCGGCCAAGAAACGGCTGCCATCCGAAGGTGCCCAATCCTGGTCCATACTACGGCATCTATTGCTCGTGTATTTTACTTCGTACATGTCGATGTCCTTGGTGGCGGTCGAGTGCAGATTCTGCGTGCCGTCGTCAGTACGAAGTTGAAAGAAGGGAGGGTGCCAATGGTGCAGGGGTGTCTCATGCACCTCGAAATGAGATGTCGCAATATTGGAATCGGTGAAGGCCCTCGGAAAGCCCTCAGAAGCCCTCGATTTTCCTTTGCACTCGACTCGAAACTGCGAAAATGCAACAGTCCTCCGGTACGTCCCAGAACGAGTCGCCATTCCGCCGACTGGGGCTTGCGACGTCCGCGTCCTCGCTCTCACATTGCGTCGCCTTTGCTGTACGACACCGGTTCCGATCGGCTTGAAGCGCTTGTGACGAGCAGAGCAGTTTGGTTCCATGTCAAAGGCTTGCATGGCATCCGGTCGTGTCAGAGTACTTCGTACAAAGTACAAAGTAAAGAACACCGTTGTCGTCGCTCTCCCGCGTCCGGCCCAAAGCCCGCAGGCGTGCTGCAGCTCTCGTGTCCGCTCAACTGGTGCGTGCACGCACACAAGCCGAGCTCGGGCCAGGATCGTCCCCTTTGCTGATGGCGCCGCGGTTTGACGCTTGGTCTTCGAAACATCCCCCGTCCCACAACGTCAAGCGTTACGGAGCGATCCCCTGTATTTCGTAAAGCACAATGTGATTACCACTTCTCACTTCGTGCGCCGGCCATGGACTGCTCGTACTTTGTATGTACTCGTACTTGTAGATCTTACACTTGTTGGTTGAACGTGGAAAGCAGGGCAGGTCACGGTCCAAGCACGCGCATGCTCCGCTCATGGACGTCCCCTCGTTTCGAGGCAAAGCTTCGCCCGATGCGGAGGAGACAAGCAACGTGTAAGTGTAGATAACTGTATTTGTGCGGAGCACACGCACGCTCCCATGCTGCTCCGTGTGCAGCGATCCGTGCTTGGCAACACGTCGTGAACCGCAGCACACGGCAGACACTCAAGTTCCATGCTCGAGCGGATCAACACATCAAGTGAGACACGTATATACAAAGTACACTGTAGCCACGGCCCCGGATGTGGCCTTGTTCGCATCGACGTTGGCGAGCCCCAGCAGATCGGAAAGGGGGCAGCAAAAGCCATGCTTCGTCTCTTGCCTCACAACGGTCCTCCGTGGCATTGGGAAGCATGTGAGAGGTCAGCGAGGCGAGGTCAGCGCTCACAGCCGCACAGCCGCACGCCATGCCGGAGGCGTACAAAGTAAACGCAGGGCCCGTCCGCCAGGTGCAGCTCGTCGTGGCCCAAAGCAGACAACGCGGACAAGCGACCTCACGCCGATGCCCAGCTTCTGAGGTTCCTGTTGGGGCACTCTGATGCGCCGATGCGCTGATGCGCCGATGCGCCGCTGCGCTCATCCCGCAGAGCCTCTCGTGGTCTCCTGTCCTCCTGCCGCCATTTTGCACTGCGCCTGCTTCTGCACCGCATCGCTTCTGCATTTGCTTGGCAATCGTCCCGCCACCATCTTCATCCTGATCGATCCGCCACCCGTCGTTTTCGTCCCCTTGTCGCAGCAGGCTCAGGCGCCTTTGGCGCGCATCGTTGGGCTTACCCGGCTTACATCTGCGTCTGTCGCTTTTGGATTCTGTACTCGGTTGTCGTGGACTAGGGGCGTAAGGGGCTTGAGGAAGGGGCCTGCTCTCTCACGGCTGAAGACGCAGGGCTCAGGAGTGAGCGAGGGACACGCTCCTCGGAAGGATGCACGCGATCCAACGCTGTATCACTCCGTACAAAGTTGACGCGAAGTAGGGACGCAGTGCTCCTTGTGCGAATTGCACGTTGCAGAGGCCGTACGTCGTAACAGTCGCCTTGCCCTTTTCGGAATGTCCTTGCTGCTGCCATGTCTCCTCCACAGCGCCACGGGGCTCTGAGCGCTCGCGACGTTTGATCCTGTTGTGGCCGTCAAGAGCCTCAGGTAGACAGCCCCAAAGCAGTCTTTCAGCTTATCGACAGCTACATGCACGTTGGAATGAGAAGGGGGGCTCATGTCGCTTTCTGTCGGTCGTCGTCCGTGTCAACATCAGAGACGGATTCATTGCCAGAGTCGGAGACGCGTCAGGTAGAAGGGGGACTGATTGTTGAGAATGTCTCGTCCCCTCGCATGCATCAATAAGCGCAAAGGTTTCTTGCACCGAGTACATCGTACGGCCAGAATAAAGTGCCAGTCCCGCATGTTGTTATTTTCCCATCTCTCGTTTCTGTTGTTTGTCACTCTTCACTCTTGCCATCCATCGGCTTCGCCTCGCCCGCGACCCGCGACCCGCGGCGCGCTACAGCCCATTCCGTCACTCCGTGCCCGCTTGAGCTGCGGCGGCGACACGGGACAGAATCTGTCGACGTCCTCGGCATGCAGTCGTTTCCGGCTGGGCGTGTCGCCGGAAGGCTCCGGGGCCTGTGGGGGCTGCCCAGACGGACAAGGCTGCTGAGACTGTCAAAGCTACCATGGCTGTCTAGGCTGTTGACCTCTTGACTCCCATCTGTCGTCGACGGCGCCGTCAGACTGGAGACAAAGTCGATGGGCGAGCACGAGGCCGGCGGCAGCGGAGAGTGGGCGACGTGCGGCGGTGTCTTGGCGTAATGGGAGACGTCTTGCCGTGCGTGGGGCCGGTGCGATTTGGTGTTGACGGCACCGGGGGCACGACGTCCACGACGCCCACGACGTCCACAACGTCCACGGCCGCAACAGTCTCGACAGCCTCCGCCTCCTCCGTCTCCTGGCTGTCGCCCGTCAGGTCAATGACGGTGACGACAACCTCTTCTTTCCTCTTCTCCCTCTCGTGCGTAGCGTACCGCTCACAAGACTTGACGGTGACAATGGACAGCTGGCTGTGTTTGCCCGGATTCTTGTCCGGCCCCCTTTTTCCTCGTCCTCGTCTTCTTCCAAAATCTCAACCAGCGGCACGCCCACACCAGCGACGGCAGTTGACTCCTCTGTGTCGATCCTGACGAAGACTGACTCTGGGTGGACTTGGACGGCGACGTCGTTTGCGACTGCGATTGGCTCGTCTCGGCATCCACGGCAATGCACCGCTTGTCGGCACGTTTGAGCGGGCGACCCAGTGGGCGTGCTGGGCGTCGTCCCCGTATCTGTCCACGGCTTCGCCTCCATCTCCATCTCCGTCAAAAACGTCGTCGTCGTACACTGTGGTGCGCGCCTCGGCCTCGGCGGCCATGGCCTGCAGGTCGTCGTACGTCAACGCATCCGTCCACGACCGGTCAAAGTGAAACTTGACGACGCCGGGGAAGCGCGGGCTCCAGAAGTGGCCGTAGCCCTGGCGGTGGAAGGAGAAGCACCGGATGTCGACGACGGGCGGGTCGGCAAAAAGGTCGGTGGGGCCGCCCTTGCTGTCGTCGAGGCCGGGCTCCAGGGGCGCGAGGTCAAAGGGGCAGTCGGGGGCGGAGGAGTCGATGGAGTCGACGCCCATCGTGTGCAAAGGGCGTCCCGGCTTTCGCCGGTCCACCTTGACGACCCGCGGCCGGCAGTGGCGCAAAAACGTCTCCATCTGCGCCGGGTTCAGCGTCACGACATTCGTGACAACAAAGCGCGGCCGTGTCGCGCCCGGCTCGGGCGTCGTCTGGCAGCCGATAAAAAAGTGCGTCCAGCGGAGTCCCGGCAGATTGGCAGAATACTCGCGGGCTTTGCTGGCGTCGTAGCGGGCGCCCAGGACGGCAAAATCGCCGACTTCACCAAAGCCGCCAATGTAGCCCTTTTTGAGTTTGATGACGCAGGGCAAAAGGTGCGGCCATGTAAGGGCAGCAGAGGCAGTCGTGTTCCTCGTGTTTGGCCCTTTTAGATTAAAGTAGGGGTCCTTTGACGGTTTCAGGACAAGGCCTTCGAGGTGGGCCGTGATGCATCGTGCAAAGGCACGACGCAGCTGGGCGGCGGCCGTGTGGACGCGGAAGTCGATGACTTCGCGCCGGACGAGCTCGGCGTAGCCCGGGCGGCAGGTTACCAGCTCGCCCAAGCGGCGGAAGCGATCTTCGTGGCTGACACTGAGCAGAGACTCGTCGTCAACGAGCATGACATCGTAGTAGACAATCATGAGGTGCTCTTGGTCCTGGGTGTCGGCATGTGGGTCGTAATAGAGGCGCGATCCGCTGCGGTTGACGTGCTTACGGATGGCATCAAAGTCCATGATCTTGCCGGCCTTTCATCGTAGGCCAGCATCTCACCCTCGAGGATGCAGCCCTTTGTGATGGGACAGTCCGGCTGCCCGAGGCGCAGCGACTCGCGGATGGCGCTGTGCAGGTTGACGCGGTCCCAGGTGCTGTCCTTGCCGCTTTTCGAGAACAGCTGAAGGCACGATGCGTGGTCGGGCCCTCGGGCCAGGTTGACATGGACCTGCACGTACTCGCCGTCCATCTTGTGCTCGCAGCTCATGCGTTGTGGACCTGCCATGGCCATGCAGTGCTGGATGCTGCGGCCCTTGGCCCATTGCTGGCGTCCGACCTTGACGCCGAGGCAGGGGCGCAGGACGTTGCCGTCTGGCAGAGTCGACAACGAGAGAACGGCCGCCGTCAGGTCGGCATGCACCTGCATGGCTGTGGCAGCGCGCGGTGAAAGGCCCGCGCCACGACGACGGCATCGAGCACGGCCGGCCGCAGGTCCTTGAGGATGAGGCGCGTCAGCCACTTGGCGCCGCACGGGTCGAGGCGCTGGTACAGGCGGGTCAGGGCGTCTTGTGTGGGCGAAGAAGGCACGAAGCCGTTATTGGTGCCCGCTGTGCCCGCCGTGCCCGCTGTGTTTGCCCGGGTGGCGGGCGCACTGAACCGGCAGCGGGCGGCAATGCCGTGCAAAACAGCATCAATCTCCTCGACCGTGACGGGCACCACCGGCACAGGGTTGGGCGTTCTCTGGAGAAGGGCCTCGACACAGTCGGCGAGGTCGACGGGGCCGGTCGTGGCATGGTCGCAGGGACGCATCCAGCGAGACAGTTCGGGGATGCGCGAGTGGCCGAGACCGAGGGCGCGGATGAGAATGCGCTGGAGGCCGCGGGCTTGAAGGGCGAAGACCCGGTCGGTGCGGCGGTCGGGGAGGAGCATGGAGAGGAGGCGGAGCCGGAGCCGGAGCCCGGCCAGAGCCCGAGGAGCCTGCGGTGGCAGGCGATGAGGTGGAAGAAGAGCCGGTGGCGGCCGCCGGCACCATTGCATCGACAGCCTTGCGATGGGTCGCGAACCATGCTTGCACGATCCGGTCGACGGCCTGGGCTGGCTGCGGCGAGCTGGTGAAAGGTCGGCGACCTGTTGGAAGAGGTCACAGACATGGCTGAAGAGAAAGGGCATGACGAAAGGGGAAGAGGGAGAAGGGCGCAGATGCGGCTGCAGATGCTTGTATGTCAAGCCGGGTGAAAGCAGATGGGTATCAAAAGTCATCAGCTCTGGCTGCAAACAGATGCAACGTGATGCCTAGACGGCGAAGTGAAGGAAGGGAAAATGGGTGATTGTGATGCCAAGCAGCCGAGTGCAAGGAGACCCTAAGAAACGATGATGCCGACAAAGGGCCAAGCGTTTTTATGTTTCCGTCATTTCGTCGTGCGGATCGACTCGCTGTCGTCGTCTGCAGTCTTCCCTTTGATGCAGCGCTGCTCGCAGGCAGCAGTGTGACGGTTGGCGGTCGAGTGGGACAAGGAAGAAGAGGCTGTTCTCCTTTTTTTCCCGAAAGCCACTTGAAGCCCACGATGAAGCCCGGAAATGGAACGTGCCAGATGGGGCAGGCACGCGCCTGACGCGCTATGGGGGGACACGAGAACTAAAGTGGCAGGATCGACTCGTGTGGATCGCGCTTGTGTCACGAGTTCACGTGAGTTCATGGCGCAATTGTCGATTCGGCAGATTGACGATTTGCGATGCCTCTTTTGCAAAGGTAAGAGTACAGATACCGGATACAGAGTCAGATACAGAGTCAGATACAGATACAGTATAGGAGACAGATACAGATTACCGAATACAGATACAGAATGCAATAATGCCGTGGCGACACAAGAAACATGACAGGATGGGTATGATCGCTGGAAAAAGATCACTGTCAACAATGAATGAAATTCATTTCAATATGGATCACAAGCAGGCTAGGCTAGGGCTGGACAAATCAAACAATGCCAAAAGCACGAATCAAATGCTGGACAAGAGCGAATAAGACCAAGAAGGAGTCCAAAAGTAGAGCCCGATGGTAAACAGCCGCATCAGATCAGGTGGAGAGGCGCCTCGTACACGACGATCGGAGGCGCCTCGTCCGCAAGTCAGAGATCAACACCATTGCTACCCGTGTCAGTGCCACCAAAATCACCGCCAAACGTGTCGCCGCCCCAGCCATCGCCCGAGTAGCTGACCGAATCGCCCCAGCCGCCTGCGGCGCCGCCCGTCGTGTCGTTGGTGTCCATGTCGACATCAACATTGACATTGTACAGCGTATTGTCAAACACGGGAAACGCAGGGTTGGCTGTCGGCAGCACAAACGATGGCTGGTTCTGCTGGGACTGCTGCAGAATGTTGAGGAACTGATTGGTCGACTGCTCTTGCGACTGTTGCAGCAAGTTCATAAACTGGCTGGACTGCTGCTGCTGCTGCTGCTGCTGCTGCTGCAGGATGGCCGCGTAAGGGTCGTTGGCCTGCTGCTGGTTCTGTTCATGCGCATGCAGCAGTGCGTTGATGACCGTGTTGGCGGCCTCTTCTCCCGGTGTCGGCGCACCCGTTGGCACCGTGCCACGGCCGGCACCCATGCCAGGGCCACCGACACCAACACCACTGCCGCGGCCCGCCATGCCAGGACCGTAGCCGCGGCCGGCGCCAGATCCAGGTGCGGCACCATAGCCACGGCCAGCACCCGTTGCCGTGTGACCACGCCCGCACCCGGCGCCCCACGGCCGGCAGCCCTGTCGCCCGGGAACTGTGCGCCGGGAGCTGCACCAGGCGGTGCGTTGGGTGTGACACCAGGAACGTACGGCTGCGGGCCACCACCACCTGAAGCCGCACCAGGAGTACCACCAGGAGCAGCGCCTGGAGCTGCCCCTGGAGCTGCCCCGGGAGGAGCGCCGGGCGCGGCTGCATGGGGCATTTGACCCGGTGGCGCCGAAAAGCTGGCAGGCATGGGTGGCCGCCCGCTTGACCAGGACTCGGCTGGCCTGGCGCAGACTGACCGGGCTGGGCTTGCTGTCCTGGAATGTACGGTTGCGGCGTCGCTGCACCGGGCGGCATGCCATGCTGCATCTGGCCCGGCGCCGTGTGCATGGTGTGCAGCGGCGGACGGATGCCGGCAGCGGCCTGCTGTTGGGCCGCGTAATTTTGCGCCTGGGCCTGCTGCTGCGCCTGCTGGATCTGAATCTGTGCCAGATGCTGCGCCTGGGCGGCGTCGGCCTGGGCCTTTTGCACGGCCTGCTGCATGGCTTCCTGCTGGGTGGACTGGCGCTTGTATTGCTGGTGGGTCGAGTAGGCAGAGGTGCCGATCTGAGCACCCTGCGCACCCGTCATGCCGATGCTCTCGCCCACGAGTGCACCGCCAATGGCAAACGCTGTGCGCTTGACCGCCGGGTTTTTCAACAACTTGGAGAAGAGGCCGCTTCCACTGCCTCCACTGCCGCTACCGCTGCCGTTGCTGCTGACGCTGTTGGTCATCGAAGCCGCGACGCCGGGCCGGTACGGACCCGAGCCGACGTTCATCTGGCCAGGCCGAGGAGCGGCGCCGTAACTGGTGGTTGGGGGTCCTGCAAACGGACGGTATGCCGTGCCGGGGGCCAGCGTGGTGTGTGCGCCTTGTGCGGGTGTAGCAAAAGGTCGGTAGACCGTACCCGGTGCTGGAGTCGTGCTTGCCTGTCCCGGAACCCGGCCTGGTGGAGCGGCAAACTGCTGCGGCGCCTGCGGATTGTACGGAACGAGCACGCCGTTGGGACCCATGACGAAAAGATTCTGCGGTTGACCGGGCTGGGGCTGGCCGGTGCTTGGCTCGGCAACGGCATCGTCTGGGCATGTTGTGGGTGCGCCAATCCAGGCGCCGGGGCCTGCTGGCGTTGTTGCGTGTGCACTTGTGGCACCGCGGCTGGTGCCGTTTGGCTATGATGCAGAGGCGGCAGCTGGGCGTTTTGGGCGCCAGGTGGCCCGGGCGTGCTAGATGCGGCCGAAGCTCCTGGTGCCGCCCCCGGAGCCTGAGCCGGGGAAGGGAACTGCCCCGGCTGGCCCGTCTGCTGCGGTGTCGCGAACCGATTCGGCAGTGGTGGGGGGCACCACCCATGACCAGGGCGGGCCCGGGAAAAAGGGCTGCTGTGCCTGTGTTTGTGTGTGCTGGCTTGGCAGCTGGGCCGGCAGGGACATGCGGTGGGCGGGGATGGGAGAATGACCGGGATTCTGGCCAGTGGCTTGGCCAGGAACATGCTGCGGCTGTGGCTGAAACTGCGGGAGCGTACCGGGGAACGCTTGGGGTGCAGATCCCGACTGTCCAGGCTGCGGCTGTACTGGAGGCTGCCCCTGTGGTTGCGTCTGTGACTGCGGGAACGTCTGGGGATTGTAGCCTGTTGGGGCAGGCTGGGTAGGCTGGCGGTACCCGCTATGGGCGAAGGAATCTGTCCAGGGGCGGCATACATGGACATACGATGGGGCACGGGTTGTGCCTGTTGTGAAGCTGGTGACGGCGTAGAGACGGGGCCAGGCACGGAGTTGCGGTGCAGCGAGTTGACGGACAGGGCCGGCGACTGGTGCATCTGTTGCGGGCTGTTCTGATTGGAATGGGTGCTGTGGACACTGTGGATGCTCTGTGCGGGTGTGGGTGCGCGCTGGTCGGCGGCAGGCGATTGCTGCTGCAGGTGCACGGACTGGATGGGCTGCTGGCCGAGCTGGTCGACTGCAACACCCCACTGCTGGCTCGAGACGGACGAGATGGATGTGCGCTGCGGCCGCGTCGTGGGATCAGGGCCAGGACCAGAACTGGGACCGGGACTCGGTGTTGCGCCGGGACCTGCAGATGCGGCCAGCTGCGGTGACTGGGCACTGGCCGATCGAGGGATGCGGACCCAGCACCTGCACCAACGGCTTTGCGTTGCAGGGTCGGCTTGCGCTGGATGCGGTTCTGCGGGGGTGGCTGGTCGGTAACAACAGCCGGCGGTGGTGTCGCAGAAGGCGTAGCAAAGGCCGAAGCCGGAGATGCCTCTTGAGCTGGCTGTGGCTGCGCGATGCCGTGCGGCATGTTTGCTGGTGGTGCTGGTGGTGGTGTCTGCACAGCGGCGTTGCATTGCACCTGGACAGGTTGGGCTTGCGCTCGAGGTGGCCTCTCCTCGTCGGCCAAAATCAGGCCTGGCGACTCGCCAATGGACGCAAGACCACTTGTGGGTGCATTCACGCTCCGAGCACGCGTAGGTCCCGTAGGAGCAGCAGGAGGCTGCGTGTTGGTCGGCGGCGGCGGCGGCATCGGCGCAGCGCTGGCAAAATTGGCAGACATGACGACGGGTGTGGATGGCGGGGGTTGGGTGACGGGGACAGCCGGGGTGTCGGCGTGGACGCAGCCACTGGCGCAGGTACTGGCGTAGCCGTATAGTGGCTTGCAGCACCTCGAGAACCGACGACGACACCAAAGGTAGGTGGAGATGCGGGGTCAGGACCCGGCTTGGGTGTTGTCGCGGAGGGCGTGGCCGTCTCGGGACTGATGATACCAAAAGCCGACGTCGCAGCCTGAGCCTGGGAAGGCGGCGATCGCGGTGTCAACGGCGCCGGGATGGCGTCGTCGGCAACCATGACACCAAACGTGGTGACGGATGTGGGCGCCAGGCCCTGTGCAGTTTTGGTTCATCATGGCGGGGGCGGACTGGGGCGTGTTGGGCACGGATGGCATGGAAACGGGCGGCTTGGGGTCGGGGAAGGCCGATGGCGGCGCGTCCAGAGGCAGCGGGGCAGGCTCTCTTGGCGAGACAGTCGGAGGGGCGCAGGCATCAACTCTGTCTGGGCCTGGGGTGTTGTTGGGTCGGCAACTGAGCCTTCCTGGACCGCCGCGGGTGTCGTCTCGGGCGTCGTCTCGGTCGTCGCCTCGAGGACGTCCCTTCCCTCAGTCTGGACTGGCTCCACTGAAGTGCTGGCTTGGGACAGCGAGTTGGTTTGCGGCACGGCGGCCCGCAGTACAAGAGGAACGTCTGAAAGAACGGCGCCGGTCGATTTGGGCGAGACGAGTGCTAAGGGGGTATAGGGGCGACTCGATGCTGGCTGAAGAATCGAGGGACGCGGTTAACGTCTTTGGTCTCTTGTTCTGGTGGCGGCGCGAGGCGGAGAGGTTCTGCTGCAGGTTGAGGAGCTTGAGGAAGTTGAGGGGGAGGGAGAGGAGGCGTGGGCGTAGCAAGACTTGCGGGTGTGGAAGATGCGGAGGTGGGGACTGTGAGAGAGGTTGCGACTCTTCCGGCCGGGGCGCAGTCGGGTTTGGGAACGGCTGCGAAGGCTGTAGTGCAAGGGGAATGCTGGTGAGGGTGGTGTCGCGGGTGGCCCGACGGTGTTCCTCATAGGGCTGTCTGTGTTGTCTCCGCTCTTGTTCCTTGCCGCGGCGGCAGCGGCAGTAGCGGTAGCAAGGTCGGCGACGACAAGAGGCTGGCGGCCTATGCCCTCACTGTTTGGTGTCTGGATCGGCTCTGGCTCTGCGCTGCAAGACGGAAGGGCTCGTAGGCTTTGTCCGCAGGGGCGGCAGGAGGCGCGGCCGCGGAGGTGTCTCGACGGGTGCAACTGTCGCCACGACTGTCGTCGCAAGAGATGGGCTCGTCGGGGCAGCTCTGCTGGACCCGGGAGGAGATAGGCCCACTGTCGAGCTCGACCGGCGGCGGGTTGGCTTCTTCCTGGCACTGGAGCGTCTGTTCCGTGGCCAGCTCGGAGATATTGCCGACGGGATCGGAGGCGTAGTGGCGACCGCCTAGCGCACCCGCGTCAGGAAGCTCGTAGATCACGACAGGGGGGATGTTGGGGGAAGGCCAGTCGGGGTGCCGGCTGGGGCAGTTGTCGATGTCGTCGTCGCTCCACTCCCGCGTTGACCGGGTTCGGCGTGGTGAAGGCACTGGCCGGTGTGCTGTCGGCCTCGACGATACCCCGTTGTGTGGGGTCGTCGATGGGGTAGGTTCTGTTACGGTTTCTGTGCTTGTGGCGGATTTCGCTGCTTCGTCATTGGTCTCCTTTGCTCTTGTTAGTTTCTGTTGTTTCTGCTGTTGTCTGCGTTGTTTCGTCGTGCCCTTCGTCCTCACAAACAGGGGACACGTCCGTATATGAAGCCGGGCCTAGGAAGCCACCAAACATGTCATAAGACGACGAGCTTGTAAAAGTCGCTGCGGCCAAGCGTGGCCGAAGTGGGATCTTTGGCACCACTGCCCCCAGTACCACTGCTCTGTGTGCCGGCCATCTGTTTTTGGTAAGCCTGACATTCGAGGCTGGCGGTCGCTCTCAAGGCTTTCTTCGGGAGTGGGGTACGTAGCTCTGCGCGACGGGACCAAAGTTGTCAAAGTACTCGGGGAACTCGTCGCCCGGCTTGGGAAACATGAACTGCACGGCACCCGTTGGCTTGTAGCGGAAGAACCATCTGGAGCCATCGTAGTCCGACTCCCAGCCCTCGGGGAGGAAGCCATGGCGGGGGTAAGAGAGACCCAAAGAGGGGAGGGGACAGGAGGGAGAGCGCAAGGAGCGCCAACCCTCTGGACGGAGGGACAGGTGCAGAAGGGGAGGGACAAGAAAGCCTGGCGACCGGCACGAGAGAGCGACACAGACAAAACAGCAAAGCCGACGGCCGTAACGAGGTTGGAGCAGGACTGAAGGGCAGAAGGGACGCGGCTCTGGAAAACAATGGGTGGAGAGCAAGGGACGAAAGACGCGGGACAACGAGGTGTCGATGTTGGAGAGAAAGAACAGAAGCGGTCTCGGAAGGCTGAAAGCTGAGGCTGAAGGCTGAAAGCTGAGGCTGAAGGCTAAAGGCTCAAGCCTGCTTTCCTCGCCCTGCTTGCCGGGGGATGTTGGCGCAAGCAGGCGCACTTCGACTCGCAGCTCGCAGGCTACCCGAAATTTGCTACTCAGCACTCCGTATC